>CALNHX010006753.1:0-84188 GCA_940337035.1 Agriotes lineatus
ACGAAGGTGAAATAGTACCTACAACAGATTTTTAAAAATTCTGCATTTATAATTTACAATCTATTCGAACAGTGTATTAAGTAAATGGGTTATATACAGGATGTTTTTCAAACAATGGGACATACTTGGCAAAAGTATAATAAAACCGTGCACGTAACTGAATTCTTTCTGAGATATTAACCTTTAAAGTTTTAATGTACATGTACAGCATAACCATTGTAGCTTTGCGGGCCGCAAAAAAATGAACTAATTTAGAATCTATTAATTTGTAAGCTTCACATTGGTAACAATTTTTGACATTTATTAAACTAACATTAATTTATTTACCTAATTTAGATAAGGATACATCAGTGGCGTACTAAAAACTTTTAAATTTAAGTAATTATACTAAACAATAGAGTTTTGGAAAACTAAAGTAACAAACACGGTTGTAGTAGCAGTGAATTCTCTGCAATGCAATGCTTAAAACTAAATTCTTCGAATAATCCAAAACCTACACTACATATTACAGTGTGAAGACAAAAATTACTAATTCCTGCAATCGCCACTACTGATTTAGTGACAGTTATAACATAAACAAACTTTATATATATATATATATATATGACATTTATTTTACTTTATATATTACCAAATTAGTGAAACTAATTATGATCAGAGCGCCTTCCTTGGCCTACCTCGACCGCAACGCTAGAATGGTTCTGCTGTAAGTAATTAAAAAATAACAAATAATATGCATTTTATACTAACAAACTAAACTCTTAATACAAACTAACAACGAAAATCTATTGATCTTCGACTAGGGTTGATGTTCCTTGTGACTCAATACACGACTGTAAATAAAAATAATATCCGCTCTTCAGGAAAAGAAAAATTCACCATTACGTTACTGAAGCTGAATTTGGCATATTTCCGTCAACTATCAATAGTGCATTCGCTTGATCAACAATTTCACCAAGTATTTTTGATAAATAACATTCGGTTGCTTTTTCGCGCCTCGCTGCCGCTCGGCACGAAACTCGCATCCTCATACCAAAATGGCTCTCTTTACACATTAAATACATAAATATCTATTTCTTCATCGGTGTTGTTGTAGACCATTAACCAAATTAATTTTAGTATCGTTAAGAGCTTCATTGCCGCACTGAGTGCGGTAATGGATAGATATTACCGCACTATTTTTATATAAAAATGCATTGAATCAGAATTTATTGATGAAGATAAAATATTGAACAATACACGTTTGCTTATGGCACATAACAAAACTCCTTTCGTTAAAATGCTCATAATCCAACTTGTGTCGTTAATATCTATTACGAAGTGGACCATTAAAACGACATAGAACAAAACAATAAAACTGTTGATAATGCTTGTCATTGCATTTTTAGAATAAAGTGAATCATTGCACGAAATAACAGAAAAATGAAAACGCATTTTTAGACATGTAAATGTAATGAGATGTATTATGAAAGAAGTAATAATTATGAACAAAATTGCTTCAAAATGTATTCATAATTTTCACAACTTACTTGCATTGCCTTCAATTACCCATCATTTCTTAGTTATAATATCAAATAAATGGCTACTTATAAAATTAAAAACTGAAAGGTCAACGTCAACGGAAGTACTTATATTCGGTATCTAATACTTATGCAAAATATCGTTCTCCAACAAGTAAGTAGTTATTGAACTATACCGCCAACAGTTGGATAGACAAACGAAATTGAGAAACATGTTTTTCGTCATCTGGATACCCTGAAATGTGAAGATTGGAAGAAATCTCGGAAGGTGATTTTTCCTCAATTACGTTATACAAGCAAATTGCGCGCTACGCGCACGTGAAATCGGATACGCGAAAGGTCAAGCTCCGAGCCGAGCGCTAAGATAAGAAAAACAAAACCTAAACAAATATAAACATCTGTGAAGCCGGAACGTGAGATTTTATTTTGTGCCACAGACACACAGACACACATTAAGGAAAATTATATTATAGATATTATAAGCCTGTAATGTTTAATTTAATTTTTAATTTAAATCAGGGAACAATGTAATTAGACAGTGCCTGTTTTGTTCTATAAATATATAAATAAATAAAATTTTTCGTAAGATTGTTTTGATGCAAACGATATTGAATTTGTTCGAGAATATTTGATGAAATTAATTAATGTGGAACAATACCAGCAATGCTATGACATCTACAAGAGTAATTTACAGTTAAAATCGATGTGGATGATAACTTTGACAATGATTTAGTCGATAATTACGAAGATTCACAGGTAGATGAATGTGAAACTGACGATTTAATAAGTGATGATGTAACTGATTTTGTTATTGCGACTTGAACTCACAAGACTGTAGCAATACAAAAAGTCAGAGACGAATTTTTCGAGAACGGCCATTTCACCGAGGTTATAATTAGAAACTCGAAGGCAATTATACTGAGGAAATCGTCATTATGTTGATTGTTTAATTCCAATAATAACTAAGCTTAGTGGTGACGGATTCAACAAAAATTATCCGAAATTACCTAATTCTTCTGAGTCTAGTTTAGTGCAACATATACCTGAAAACCCCTGTGAAAAACTAAGTTATGCATGTGTAAGTGACTGGTACATTTATTAACGTTCCCTCACAAGTGGAAGTTTTGAAACAAAAAAATCTGAAAATATGAAAAGTAATACCAGAATTTAATATTTTATATATTTTGAGTCCAAAACATGCCTTCTTGTTAAGGGTAAACAACTGAGCTATGTGAAAAATATTACTTTTATTTAACTTTTTCCATCTAGTTTTCCCTATTTGACTGGATTACTTGCAATAAAACTCTCGCTGACACAAGGAGAAACATTTT
Source organism: Agriotes lineatus (assembly GCA_940337035.1). Lineage (NCBI taxonomy): Eukaryota > Metazoa > Arthropoda > Insecta > Coleoptera > Elateridae > Agriotes > Agriotes lineatus. Next base: position 2,852 of record CALNHX010006753.1, read on the forward strand.
ATGAATATTTTGTACGTAATGTAGCATTAATTCTTCTTCTTCTTCCTCTTATTATAATCCAGCGGCCTGTTTTAACCACAAAGGGGTTCTATGAGCCCTCTTTGCCCTTCGTCCGGGTCGATGGCTAGCATTAATTATTATATTTAGGTATTTTCCCTAACTTCGATAAAGGGAAAATATATTTCATAACAGTTGTGTATATGGTACATTCAGAAAGAACTTTCAATGCTCTCAGTTAATTTGTACTTTGTAGTACAGATACTTTCCGAAATGCTTCCTCAACTGATTTATTGTAGCAGTTACACATTCGACACCAAACCTTTGACATTCGACATTTATTAGTCAAATCAAAGAAGTCGATTATGAAATTAGGAGAAAAGTACTTTGGCATGAAACGCTTTTAATTTGATTTTAGAATCCCCTTTGCTTTTATAACTTTCGTGACATGGATTGTAACCTTTTTTGTTTTAAATGCACGTTGAAGATGGCTCATCCAACGTTCAAAAGAGCTTATTTTTTAATAATAAGCCATGCTTTTTAATCACTGTCCTGGAATCACATTCTATGCTGATTAATTGGAAACAGAATGACAATATTTTTAAAATAAATTCTGTGACTCACATTCAGTTAAAAAATTCATTTGTAACTAAGTTGATTGAATTATGCAAGGTATGTTACTAGCATTTAAATAAACTATTAAAATTATATATCGAATTTAGAGCAGTACAAAAATTTTATCTTATCTGAAGTAGTTCTTTTAAACTCTAAATTAAGTAAAGACCATTTAAGATAAAAATAAGAAGTTAACAATTGTACAAAATAAACAGTCAAATGAAAATTCGACATTATTTCAGACTGATAACACAGATAGGCTCGATATTATATCCCGTGTTTATATATACAGATTAAACCATTGCTATCTAAAGAGTGTATTACATTCTCCGTGAACTAGGGATTAAAGTAGTACTGAATTATACTTTCGGTATTTTAACGCATAAAACAATTAATTTAATAATGTGTGATGAAATACTTGATGCACTATGCTCATGTTTGTGCGAAATGTGTTGCTATTTGTGTTTGCAAGTGATTTGTGAGATGGTGTTAACTCCACTTTGCGAAATATGCTGTTACTGCTGCGCTGAGAAACAATGTCTACCATGGGGTGGGTATAGGGGAAACTGACATATGTATATCGTAAGTACACTTGCGATCAGTGAAAATGAACAGGGGTATGCATTTCAAATTGACTTAACCTACGTTTTTGCAATTGCGTGCAACGTTATTTTATTATTACGATGGGTAGGGAGTTAGAACAACACGATTCTACTTTAGAGACAAGGGAATTCAGAAAACGTAATCAACTACTGTAATGTTAGTTGCATAGCCCTGTTCATTTTCAATGATTCTTTGTGTACATCCATATGTGAGCACACAAATACTTTGCGCTGTAATGCATTTTGTTATCAATAATCACTTTCAGCCAACAGGTAATATACTATAGTTAAGATATTTAATAAAAAAAGTGTTAGATCCCTATAATACGTCGTTCAAGTATTATTAGAGAAATATAACCTTATAATGTTATAATGATGTATTATACTAAATGACAGAAGATGATGGAAGGAGTAATTGTAACCATGCGACGACTTTCAGTGCTAACAAATATAAAATGTGACTCCATCTCCAACATCTCAACATATATACATGCTCTTATAAATCCAGAGTGCGTTGAAGATTCCTGCCTTTTTGCTTTTGCCGCTCTAGTGTATGTGTGTATATATCTATTCAGCATGCACTTTACAAAGACACACGCGTTTGGAAGGTTAATTGGCACACTTGCAACACAAGTCAATATTTTAGCGTTATAAAAATGAAATATTGGGTAACCAATTATATTTTTGCTTATTGTACTCAAGGCACTCTGGACCTACAATTATTTATAATCACTCAGTACAAGGTGTAAACTTTATATGTCACACACTTCTATACGTGATACCATCCAACAAAATAAAATGGTGTCGATAAACGTGAGTCCGAAAGTACGCACTTAGAAGGGTAGTAGAAAACTATAGCATTTATTTATTCGAAACAAGACAGAAAAAATAGCGAAATTTAGCAGATCGACGTGATTATTTAATGCTGACTTAGGTAACTTTGAAAAATATTTATTGTAGGGTTCAGAAGTGGTTGTTTTTGTAAGAATATGAGGTATTTTTTATCATAATCAAAATGTTCGCAAATTTTAGTTGCACTTTCGAAAATCTTTCTTATATAAAAAAGTTACTCCTATTTTAAATCACTGAGACCAGTAGTCTTCTATAAAATGGACCTAAAGGTTGGAGTGCTGAAATATGCAAAGTTGGTTAATAATTTATTTGAATTCTTTTTAAGTGGATAACTGTCCTATACAACGTAGTTGAACACAAAGGACGCCAACTATAAAATGGCGTAGAAGCTGAAACTGACAAATTTAAAAGAATTGTAAATCACAATAAAAACACATGGGAAAGCAAATGCAAGGCAGTAGAGTCATACATTGGCATCATCGGAAGCCTGTTCACAAGGACACTAAGTACAGACACCACAAGCGAAGTATACAGAGTGTTATGGAAATGAGTGCAAATATTTTAACCAGTGATAGAGCTCACCAAAATGAACAACTTTTCGATTTATCGTTTTTCATTTAATGGCATATTTTCTCAATCATTTATCTCCCCTAAATTTGACGAACCGCTTGGTAAGCAAATCTAAGTTAAAGGTGAACGACACAAGTATATTAAAACTGCAAAGTTCTTGCACAAAAAGCACGCGGTCAATATAACTTACCTATCTCAATTGATAAAGTAAGTTGCTGACCAGATGTGCACTAATAGGTTTTATCAGTAACTATGCAGTTTTTTTGGTTACATATCAAAGAAATGTTTTTTTGTGTTTTGCGCCATTAAATTAAAATATTATTCCATAGGCGGATATTCATTTTTAGAGTAAAATTGTTTTGAATTTTAACTCAGTTTTGAGGGCGTTTTCGAAAAAATGTTAAAAGGAGAAGTTGTTTAGTTAAGCGAGTTATATTACGAGTTAAAATATTTGCACTCATTTCCATAACACCCTGTATATACAACCAATCTAACTAGTAGTAAAAGAAAAGAACGTATCATGCTTATAAAACTCATCACGAACGTATTGACCACAAGGTCGTCACCTAAATGTAAATGAAGAAATGCTATGGAAAACATTAAAATCAATGAAGGATAGAAGTTGATGTGAATCGGAAGATTTGCCTGCAAAATTGGAAAAATTGAACCACGAAGTGAACTAGTCTATTGAGACAGCGCTGTACAACATATACGAGGTTTGTCCGGTAAGTATCGGACCAATAACCATATCTCCCATACTGGTTCTACTATTACAGTGAAACTGGTGGTCTTAATGGCGGAGCGGAGGGTGTTGAACATTTTTTTCTAAAAATTTGGCATTCGTGGACAGGCGATGAATTACGGATCTGTGGTTACGAGGCTGAGGCGAAAGCTTAGTCATTTCAGTGGAAAATTCCAGAAAAAAGGTAAAAGAAAGCACCCCAAAGTTGGAGCATGACAAGACAATACTCGGTGTTGACTTTGGCCACGAAGGTGTTGTTCACCATGAGTACGCTCCATGAGGTCATACTGTGAAAGAAGAATAATTCCTGGGGTTTCTTAGGAGATTGAGCTATACAGTGAGGGAAAAGTGGTGACTGAAAGCCTCACCAAGACAGCGCACCCGCACACTCATCTCATCTTACCCAACATTTTTTAGGCAATTCCTCATCGGTCAAGTCTGTCAGTCTTCCTACAGCCTTGTCATGGCTCCTTGCGATTTCTGGCTGTTCCCATAATTGAGATGAGAAGCGAATCAAGGGGAATGCGATAAAGCAACTAAAGGCTATTCCAAAAGCTCAATATAAAAATTGGAAAAGTGGAAGCAGCGCTGGAAAAAGGCTGTGACTTCCGAAGGAGAGCGCTTTGAAGGGAACTGAGAGAGATTTGTTCTAGGGTAGCTTCTTTTCTAGAATTATATCCGATAATTACCGGACAAACCTTGTCTAATCGGAGAGATAATTCCATAAAGTTGGAAAGAGATGTGGATAATACCAGTTCTCAAAAAACAAAGTAAGGATAACTTTGAAAAATATAGATGCATTTCAGAAACAAGTACCATGAGTGGAGTGTACGGAGAAATTCTAAGAAGTATTATAGAGCAAGAACAAGCTTTGCGATATTGAGAAACAGTTTAGTTTTAGGGGCGGTGGATCCTGTGTTGATTACATTTTTATCCTGCTCCACTTACACGAGAGGAAGGTAGAAATAAACAGGGAAGCTGACGACGATGGTGTCCCAGTCTGAAAACTATAGCAGCACTAGAGAACTAATTAATACTATTGCAATAAAACAACTCCATGGCAATCAGAGTTAGTAATTCTCTATAACTAGAGGTCTTCGATGCTATTTCAAACATATTTTGATGAAATTCAAGGAAATGTGGAAAATCATGGGATGGAATGGCTGTACGAGCACAATTAAACTACAAAATAACTATTTCCACTCTTAATTTTTGCAGATAATCAGGTGTTTGTGGTCCAAAATAAGGAAGATGTGGAATTCATGAACAGAAGATGGTTAAAAAAATATGAAAATTGGGGTTATCAGTGAACCGCTAAGAACTAAGTAACTGTGCATGAGAAATGATAATGAGGCTATGAATTTAGAAGAGGGTGAATGAGTAAGTAGGTATATGTGAGGAGTACATATTGTAATGGTTTGATGCTCACAGCAATTCTGGTTGCATAACTAAGTCACGAAAATGAAAGAAAAATAAGCCCAGAATTGATATTTTGTTTATTACAACATTAAAGTAATTGTTATACATTAAGCAGTAACTATAATTTGATTGACAGAGGTTTGCATTAGATTAAGCTGTATCGAAGAGTTACGTTTAACTTACATTTTCATTAAAAGTGCTCGTTGTGGCAAATGCTTAAATTATGTGGACTGACAGAATTAATATTGTAAAGTCAAGACAATATTGTGAATTTGCTTTGATACAGATATGTTTGAGACGTTACGAAAGTTATTTGCAGCGTTAGTGTTAAAATTATTCGGCCAACAATCGCTAATGCAGCTGAAATGTAAAAAGCGGTGTAAATGAAGCATAGAATGTAAAGAGCATGAAATGGCCACCTACGCTAGAAGGTAAACAATAGTGCAGTGCTAAAAAAACTTGTGAAAAACAGTGCTATTTAAAACTAAAATGTAAAAAGCAAAGATGTAAGGTTATAAAGTGCTACGAATTGACAATGTTCGAAAACAGTTTAGTTTCTAAGTAAAACAATTGTACAAAACTTACTTCCAAAACAGATGTAATTAGTTGCTAAGATACGTGATGTTCGATTATTTTGGTTGTTAACCCAAGCCATAAAAAAGAATAGCTGTGTGCAAGTTTGGCTCGTAAAAAGTTGTATTTTTTATATAAAAGTATTTGTGTGAGTCCAAAAGCTGTTTTTTATTAATCACCAGTCCGCAGAGTGCCTGTGCGTAGAATTTCATCGTGTTATCGAATCCCAGTGAAGAGGGAAGTGACCTGAAAGTTTTTCCCAGGTGAGTCCCACATCGATGCCAGTTTTCAAAGAGTTTCGGGTTAGCACCCGGTTGAATTTTGTGTGCTACGTATGGAGGAGACCTTTCTTGAGCCGTATATGCAGAAATCAGTAGCAGAAAGCCTTCAGAAGATTAATTGCAGCCGTGGCGTCCTTTGATTTTGTGAACCAGCAATGAAGCTCCTCGTTCAAGGTAAATTTCAACAGAAAAGCAGTTGCGAGGATCCATAAGCCTTAGGCAACATCAAGAATCGACATTTTACGAGGTCCAGAAAGAGTTTTCCAGCCCCAGCATCCTTTCAGAAGATTTTTATTGCGATAGCGTCCCTTGATTTTACGGTCAGATTTGGATACCAAACCAGGAAGTGAAACAATTGCCAGATAACGCGTCCCTTTGCTGTGACGTAATACAGGTTAGCCCAGACTACTTGTTTCCAATAATTACATTGCATATTTAACTGACGGGGAATTTATTGCTTGTTGGTAATTTTGAATTCAATTACGCTGAAATGTTGTGCGTACAACCATCTGTGGTTTGCTGTAAATTTGGAGGTTAAACTGTCAGACCAGAATATTTGGATATTTGCCATACTTGTATTAAAGTTATACTCAATAGTAAATATTAAACAAGATGTTACAACCCAACCCAACCCTTTGAAGAGAGTTTTCTCATGCTAAGCGGTTGTTTTTAAATCTAATTGCCAATAAATAAAATAGAAAAAGCAATAAACCATTTATTTTGCAGTAAAATACAAAGCTTAAAATTTTTAATAAGCCCTGAGATTGACAACGTATTGAATTCTATATTAAAACTTATTAATTGTATTTGTGGTGATTATCCCTAATTATTTATTTATTATCACCAACTATAGAGTAGGGTGTTATTATAATATATCTGGGAACGAAAATATAAAGAAGTGCTCGCACAGAAAACTTGAAAAATGACTAAAAAGGAGATGGACTTCTTTTGAAGATCTGCTGGGAAATCGAGATTTGACAGAATAACTAACGAAAGGATAAATATATGAAAGTCAACGCAACAATAGCCAAAGGAATCCAACGAAGACGTCTGATGAATGATGAATGAAATGGGCATTACTGGAAAAGAGAAAAGAGCAGAAATCAACGTGGATGAGGGTTATGCAAAAAGCTATGTCAACGCGGAACTTGCAACCAGGTAATGGACCAAAATCACATGTATTTAACAATACCTATATCAGTTTTTTTATGGTAGTTATCACAAGTTTGCTGGCTCATTCCTTAAAGATGAAAATTATTGTTACCATCTGCTACACTGCCGGGATCCCGTTTTTGCAAATTACACTAATTCTTTTGTAAAAAAAAAACGATTCCCCGCCTACCCAGTAGGTTGGAACGTTGTTGTAGGTTTTTGGAACCCTACTATTTTATTAATTCTTTACTGTCTTCCTAACAATGCATCACTTCATCTTGTGTAGTTTTTAAGGTCTGTAGGGTTTTTAAAATCTTCACAGAACTGCTTTGTTCCCTACTGCTTGATATAGTCATTTCATATTTTCTCTTTCCAAAAATACTCGCTGACTTCTTTCTTTCGTCATCCACTGACCCACACTACTATTCACATACTATGTCCACTTATTTGACCAATTCAATACCAATTCTGAGTAAAAGTATGTTTAAACTCCCATCATACAACTTTGTTGAGGTAGTGGCAATCTCCTGTTCGTTCGTTTTAAATGCTCAGTTGTAGGAACCCTGAGAGTTCTTACGAAGGTTTTATTAATTGTCTTTCTCGGGTCGTTTACCTTCTTTAGGACTTTGTTCTGCGTCTTTTGTTTCATACGTGTTCCAAAGTTCTTTCGGCGTTGCAATCCATTCTGGCAGTATTTTTGGGTGGCTCCGCGTTTGCGATGGTTCAGTGGATCATCAGAACAAAGTAGGTATGCCGTTTGCCTATATAGTTTTTGGTAATTTTTACGTTTACAATTAGCATTCCTTTTTTTAAATTTTCATTATACAGCTTCAGAATAGCCATAATAAACGTAGTAGTTTATATTTATGTTTAGACTGTTGAAGATACAAAAATTGAACAAAAAACTAGGTTAGAGAATTGATTAATCTTTATATTAAGGAGTTATTGCAGCATTTGACGGAATAATGTATTTGTATATATTATAATAATATTGAAGAAAGACTGAAAACGACCTCTTGTGGAACGGCGGCAACAGATCAAATGAGGATAAACCGGGCGTCTTTGCCCCAGTAAAAAATTTTAGCAAATATGGAACAAATTGCTCAAAGCGTTTATTATTGTTAATTTAAAAAATCAAATAGTGTTGAAGAGCGATACTACTGAAATGAAACCCTTTGTGCAGATTGGTTAGAGACACCTTGTAAATTTTTTTATAATAAAACTCATTAATTCAAACTACTCCAACAGCTGTTTCTGATATTTGCAACCATATTGCACCGTAAAAATGCGTCAGACAGTGTTTGCAGTTCAGTACCATACTATGCATCTATCTGTCTAATTATTTATATTTGTCACCCTCAAAGAGCAATAAATGTTTTTCAGCTTTGTGCCTTGTTGAAGATTTTAGGTAAATTCATTGCCCACAATTCATCGCCCACAATTCATTGCCCATAATTCATCGCCGGCACAATTCATAGTCCAGAATTCATCCCTCACACAATTAATCGCTGGTACAATTTATTTTATGATATATAATAACAATAAAAATAGTATTTCCTTTTAATAATGATAATAATTAAACTGAAAGGATTCTTTTATAACCCAGTCAGTGAACTCCAAACGATATATGCATAAACAAATAAATACTTTTTGTTCAAACTAATGTTTGATCATGGACAAGACAACTTAGTAATATTAAGTGAAATGATGTGGACACAAAAGTGCGTTCGATTAGAATATAAAAATCTGGTGTGATACACGCACACAACTTCCTTTTACAGTGATCTTATAATTAGCCAAAAATTTGATTTTACATTTTTAAGCATTTGTCAAAAATTTTAAAAAATTACAAATTTTACAAAAACGGTACAAAATAGAGTGTTAGTTCAAGAGACAAATTTTCTCTAAAATTTTAAGCTGAATTAAAAAATGTAATAATATACCGGGTGTTCTATTTAAAATAGGAGTTAATAAAAAAAATAGAAAAAACAAAAGAAACCCATTTTAGAAGTATTCAACTGGAAAATCACCTTTCTCACATCAATACACATTAAAAATGTAATGGAAATGTAAAGTTTAAAAAAAATCGTTAGAGCCGTTTTTGAAAAAATCGAAAAAAACTGAAAAATTACAAGAGTAAACACCTACTTCCGGTTATGCGATTTTCTTCAAAAGCTTGCTGTCGCATCTACATAGTACACAAAACTTATATATGAAGTTTCAACGCCATACCTCTTTCCGTTTTTGAGATATTCTGTTCACAGGCAGACACACAGACAGACCAATGAAAAAAAAATATGTTTTTTGGGATCAGGGCACTCTAAAACGTGAAGATCTGTTGAAAACTCAATTTAGAATTTTTGGGGTGAATCCAATACTTCCTTTATTGTAAAAGCAAGTAAAAACTAGTTCACAACATGTGCTAGGTAAGTTATTTGCATACAAACTCTGCATTAACGTCAATTTACTGGGTCACGTTGCAATATACAGGGTGTTAATTAAGTACGTAGACAAACTTTAAGGGGTGATTCCTCGATCAATTCTCAGATAAAAAGTTCATATAAACATATGACCTAAACAGCTTCGTTTCAAAATACCGGTGTTAAAGTTTAAACAAAAATCTTTTTTCCAAAAATTTGTAAAAAGGGCTAGATGTATTTTAATGAAACTTGGTGTATGTTAGTATTTCTTAAAGTGGCATTCTTCGGTAAAAATAAATTTAATTTATTTCCACCGGTGGCGTGCATCGGGGCGACCACAGTTACCTTATTTTAGAGAAATCTGGTACGCCACTGTTTTTTAGCCAAAAGTTTTGTAGCTATTGTAAGATTGTTTGTTATTAAATATTTGTAAAAAACATTACAACTGTATTTTGAAAACGAAGCCGTGTAAGACCCATTAACGTCCAATGAACGAAATTACCGTTACAGATTTTTCCTTTTTTCTCGAAAAAGGTTTATTCTATCAAAAAAATAACAATAGTATAGTATAGTTTCAATAGATGAAGCTAAAAAAATTGTCGTATTTGCTAAAAAACAGTGGCGTACCAGATTTTTCTAAAATAATGTAACTGAGGTGGCCCCGTTGCACGCCACTGGTGGAAATAAATTTAATTTATTTTAACCAAACAATGTCACTTTATGAAATACTAACCTACACCAAGTTTCATTAGAATACCTCTAGGCGTTTTCTAGATTTTTGAAAAAAAATAAATTTTTGTTTAAACTTCAACATCCTGTATCTTGAAAACGAAGCCGTTTAGGTCCCATGTTTGTAGGAACTTTTTATATTAGAATTAATCAAGGAATCGCCCCTTAAAGTTTGTCTACGTACTTAATTAACACCCTGTATTTTAAGGAAGCATTACGTAGACCTGTGCGTTATGATATCGTTGATCGGTCATATTTCACACACAGTGTGTACCAACATTGCATTATTTTGCACACTGTTGTGTTATGAGTTCAAACAAAGAGCAACACGACACACATTCAATTATATATAAGGACTTGTATCTGTTAAACTAATCAATATACTTCTAAATACTGAGTGTATTCATTTATGACAAAGACACTAAGACACAGGCTACAATTGTCTTTAAAGGGGTGGTTAAGCCTGGCCATCCTAAGTCACAACTTCTGCAACCAAGAAACTTCATCTCTGGTTAAAAACATCCTGGTTCTACAATATTATACAATTTATGTTCCAAGGTGCGAATTGAGCTAGGGCAAGAAATAATTCCCAGAATTGCGCAAATCGAAGGCTTGCATAAAATTCAAGGAGCATTGCGGAAACACTTTTTGTGTTTTTCACAGTTATGAGTACCGAATTAAGAGATTCTCCTTAAAATTCAGAATTATAGTTGGTTATCCCAGTAAGAGTATTGCATGCTAACCCTCCGCCCTACATAGACCCTTTTTCTTATTTTTTCGAATGTTAACGAGATACGTATTATCGTGTGTTAAAAACTCATTTAGGGTAGGCCTTGGAAAGAAAGATAGAAAATCTAGTTATGTCTTAACTTAAGTTTGTAAGTGAATGTCAGATTGCATTTTGTCTATAAAAACATCTGTCACTGTGACAGGTAAAAGTTTATACTGCAATAAGTTTACTTGTATCAAGCAAAAAGGGAAATAACATGGCATTTACAGAACAAAAACGAGTGTATTAATCATAACAGTAAATAAAAATGGTTTTTATTAAGTGTTTTATATATTTTTAGGTAAATAGTTCAAGATCAAGATGTAATTTAGTTCTCTCTGAGCTAGTTCATTTGCTTCAATGGATGTATCAAGTTATGGGAAACTTAAATTTGATCATGGCATGCTGCGAATAAGTTTTTTTTTAAACACACGATATAAGATGATTGTTTGGTTACTAGGCCCTAAAGAACATAAGAATTTTTATAATGATTAGGTACGCTAAATTATGCCGGCGATGAATTGTGTACTATGAATTATGCCGGCGATGAATTCTGGGCGATGAATTATGGGCGATGAATTTACCGAATAGGCTTGTTGACGTGTCAAATCAAGCATTTTATTAGAGTGCATTAGATAAGCGTTAAAAATAGATATAATTTTATGAACAGAATTGCCTGGAGACTGTACAGGATTTCGTTACTTACGCTGATTCTGTCCCGCGAGTTCTGAGCACACGGTTGAGACTGCAACCGTGTTTTAAGACAATGTAGTCAGGCCACTTAGAGGGACGATGTTATTTGGTAACTACCCTGAAGTGCAGCCTCACACTTCAAAACTTTAGGCTTGGAAGGGTAAGCACCTCGATGTGAATGAATCAAACAATAAATGCCGATTGTTTTTATTATAAAAATATAGCTCTATTTATACAAATATATTTGCTTAGAAACTACTAAATTATATCAAAGTGCAAAGTATTTATTCTTACTGTGTCGCTATAAAGTATCATAACAACCGTCAGCGCTTAATCAAGTTCATTTCAGCAATATCTGCATTTATGTTACAGTGAACTCCTCTTACTAGGTCGTTCATTAAGCAAGATTGCTGACTTGCAGTTGTGACATTTAAACTTCCTGAACGAAAGCATGTGAAATTAAATTGCATTTTTAAGCCTATGAACTGTATTTCTTAAAATTGGAAATGAAATTTAAGTCTGTTTAATTCGAGATTAAACATATATGTGAATCTATGGCTGGACGGTGTGCTCTTGTTCCCGTACATTTTTATATACAAGGTCGCCAAAAAGTATGGATACAGTTAAATATTATGAAAGCTGTTCATCAAAACTTGTTGAAATTCAGTGTATGGTTAAAAGTATTTCATCCTCTAAGATGTTTTTAAAATTTCTATCTTCATTTGTTCTATGGATATAAGGCTAACGTGATTTTTTAATGGCACGAAGGGTAGAATTTAATATTTTTAAAAAGAGTATTTTTTTCTTAATTCAGTGAAGTAACACATGCATATCTTATTTTAATCGAAACTTTAAAAAATTATCGAACTAATAAAATTTGGAAAAAAAAATGTAAAATTTAGTTAGCCTTGGAAATGTTGTCTTTATCTATTTTTAGTTCTTTGTCGCCTATACGCTCAGTTTCACTGAAATCTACCATTGTTAAGCTAATTATTGCACAAAAGTTTAATTTTTTGTTAATATGCAAGTGACAGATTGCTAAGAACAGCTTTTTCAAAACCAACTTTGAATATTGGCTTACCTTTTAATAAAATAAAGTGGACATGTGTTACATTACTGAATTCAGAAAAAAATACTCAAAACAATCAAAAATATTAAATTTGACCTCCGTGTCATTTAAAAAGAATCACGTTGGCCTTGCATCTTCAAAATAAATGATGGGAAAATTTAAAAATCTCAGATGATAGAATTTAAACACTTCTGGTGTCAAATTTCAACGAGCTCTGCTAAACCGTTCTAAAAATATTTAGCTGCGTTCATACTGTTTAGCGACCCTGTATAATTTTATTTTTGAGCCAGCTATATTCACTCTATGTGTGTGTGTATCATTAACAATAAAAAGATGGTGTTTACACAGAATCAGAAAATGGCATTAAACATTCTGCGAAAAATGTAATCACGGACCATTTAAAAAATAGTGACGTTTTCGATGAGCTAGTGACCCTCTTGGCTGTTGTCGTAGTGAAGAGGTTGGAGTCGAGATTTAATAAACTAGAACAAGCAATTGAAAATTACAGCATCTTAGAAAACAAAATAGTGGACCTGCAAAGAGATAACGAATTGACCAAAATAATTGCTAGTTTAAAACAGTACACGAGACAGTGTTAGAGAAGATGTGAAAAATAAAGTGCTTAAAGTATTTAATCAACAGCTGGGTTTACAAATTATTTCTGAACACATTGACCGCTGTCATCGTGTAGGTCCAAATACCGTACGTTCCAATAGCATAAAACATATGCGACCTCCTGCTTTCATTGTAAAATTCTCGCTATCGTGACACCATTTTCCGCAATAAAAAGGAATTAAAAGATTCTAAGATCGTTATTAAGGAATACCTCAAAAAGTTTCGGGTGAATCTAATAAACTGCGCCGTCGAAAAATTTGGGTTCAAGAATGTGTGGACCACTGATGGCACGATAGTTTTTGCTAGGAGTAGTAAAAAGCATGTAATACATTCGATACAAGATTTAGATAAGCTATTTAGTCAACTATGTCATTAGATTACTGAGCGATGTATTATTTTGTTAGGGAACAGCGTTACGTTGCACAGATATACATACATTTTCTGATTTTTTGTTGTAATAACTTTTCATACACATTTATTCAGTTTTAGTTTTTTTTGTGAATTAGTTATGACACTCGTACAGCTTAAATTAGCACATTTAAATGTTCGCTCCTTGTCTGCAATTTTTTTAGAATTGGGGTAATTTTTCAATTTCTTAACTGAAACATGGTTAGATGTATCTATTATGACAACCGCTTTTAAAATTGAAGGGTAGACTTTAACACGTAAAGATTGCTTCTTTCGCGGTGGTGGAGTCACAGCTTTCATTTCAAATAGAATTAAATTTACACATACACATACCATAGAGCAGCTATGGATTTCGGTGGAAACTGATCAAGAAAATTCTGTTAGGTGTTGCGTATCCTCCACCTAGCTTCAATTCCAAATTGTTTTTTAATGAGCCTGAAGAAACGATATCTATTTGTTTATTACAAACAGATAAAATTATTTGTGTAGGAGATTTTAATATCGACTTATCGAAAACCAGCAGCAATGGTATTTTTCTTTTCATTTCGGTTTTAGAATTTTTGGGATTCTTTTCACATGTAAATCAACCTACCAGAATTACTCTAAACAGCAGTACATTAATTGATTTTATGTTATCTTCCGATAAGGAATTAGTTTCATTAGTTGAAGTATGCGATTATCACGCATTTAACCACGACTTTGTCGTTTGTAACATAACTTTACCCACTCACTGCAAGCCTGTTTTTATTACACGTCATAATCTCCACTCGATTAATAAAGATAATTTTGAAAGACATTTTGAGCTTTTACCTTGTAATTTAATTAATTTTTGTACCAATATTGATGAAAAAGTGGAAATATTCAATAACTGTGTTACTAAACATTTGTTATTTACATGCTCCACACTTGCAAAGTATCTAAACCTCTTCAACCGTGGCTAACCGATAACGTTAAATTGTTGCAATCGTTGAGAAATAAAGCAAAAAGAAAATTTCATAAAGCTAAGCTTCCCCACCATTGGCAATACTATAAAACTCTTCGTAATTTCACTACGTTGACAATTTCCAAGGAAGAAAAGCTTACCTTGAATTCAAATTACGTCAGTGTAATTCTGCAGAAACTGTCTGGAAGGAACTAAAACGTTTAGTGATTAGTGTTTCTGGTGATGCCATCGGATTTATAAGATGTTAATAAAATAAATGATTTTTTATTAATAGTATTCGCAAAAATTATATTAATCAATCTTTATTTATCACGTACTAAAAATGAAATAGGTTCTGCTTTTGAATTAATGTAGTAGTTGATGTTATTACTGCGAATAGTATTCTAAATAGAATTAACACTAAATTAGTTGGACCTGAAGGTATTAGTGTAGTCATGATTAAACTGTGCTGTTTTTTCGTTCTACAATTTTTAACGCATATCAATAATTGCTGTATTACTCAGAATTGGTTTCCTACATGTTGGAAGAAAGCGTACGTCACTCCTTTAGCGAAAATTAAACAACCCAGCGAATACAAACATGTACGCCATATAAGCATTAAGCATATTACCTGTATTATCTACTAAAGTATCGGAGAATGTAATTTGTAATCAACTCAGACTTCATTTATCTTCGTATGACATTCTATCTTCTCTGCAGTCAGGTTTTAGACCCCATTCTATCGATCAGGGTAAGCTGTCTGTGTTACTCGATTTCACCAAAGCATTTGATCCTATTGACCATAACGTTTTACTTGCTATACTTTACTTTATTGATTTAAAGAAAAATGCTATCGAGTTATTGACGAATTCTCTATCCAACAGAACCCAAAGTTTTAAGTTGCAAGATAATATTTCTAATCTAGTTTATTTAAGATCTGTTTGACGAGGATCCATTCTTGGTCTCTTGTTATGCACTATTTATACTTCTTGCTTCATTGATTGCATTAGATACTGTAAATACCACGCATATGCTGATGATACTCAGCTATATTATTCTTTTGATCCTTCTGAAATCTCCAATGGTGTTAATGGAATTAATAATGACTTAGAGAGCTTGTACCTACGTTTTATCTCAGCAACACAGTTTATTTTTAAATCCATCAAAGTCACAAATTATGGTCTTTGAGAAAAAATCTCTATGTTGTGATATTCAAAATATAGATATTAAAGTTAACAATACTCAAATTCCTTTAGTTCAGCGTGCAAAAAATGTAGGCTTATATTTGGACAATTTCCCCAGATTTTCCAATCATGTTTCTAAAAATATCCAAAACGCCTACGTAAATTTTCCTATATTATATCCTAACATGCATTACCGTTTTGTTAAAATTAAAACTACACTGTGCGAATCTGTAGTCTTATCACAATTTACTTTTTGTAGCCCCCTAGATTTTCCTCGTTTAAGTTCTATTGATAGAATAAGAGTCCAAACTTCAAAGAGTACAGAATTCTTGTCTTTGTTATATTTTTGGAACACGAAAATTTGATAGAATCTTACACAAACTCTGTGATATTCAGTGGTTGAATATGAATAATATAACACTGGCTGACAAAAAATTTTTTTTTGTTGTAACATAAAGCTGAATAGCATATTACAGTAAAATGAGCCTATCTAAATACGAAAATGGCAAAAAAAATTGTAACACGTAAGGTTTTCTTGCTACATTAAATAAAGTACATGTAGAACAGTACCATTTATTATTTATTGAAAAAATTATTTTACAAGTAAAGTTGTTTAACCCTGTATATCGACTATACTTATAATTTATAATAGGTTAACATCTAATAAAAACGTTACATCAAAAATATTTATTTGAAACACACTAATTCTATTTTTTTTCCGTTTATGGGGATTCACATCTTCTCTCTTCAAAAACCAACAGTAATCACCCATCATGGCTGGATCCCATCGTCCTTGGTAACGAATTTCCATTGTCCTAATATCTTGATGGAATCTTTCACCCTGCTCGTCGCTGACAGCGCCCAAATTTTCAGGAAAAAATGGTAAATGGGAATGGAGAAAGTGAATTTTTAACGACATTCGGCAACCAAGCAATTTGTAGGAGTCTAAAAGTTCATTAACTAGTCCCTAGCAGCACAACCTGATCGGAGCCATGTTGGCTGCCAACATTGGCAAAACATTGGAATGAAACGTTTTTATATATGGTATTTATATTGGACTCCCATATGTATGCTACATCGGCGATCAATATTTATCCTACATTGGTGACAAATATTTATTCGACATTGGCCACCAATATTTATTCTATATAGATGACAAATATAGTACCTTAGCAGCACAACCTGATTGGAGCCATGTTGGCTGCCAACATTGGTAAAACATTAGAATGAAGCGTTTTTATATATGGTATTTATATTGGACTCCCATATGTATTCTACATTGGCGATCAATATTTAACCTTCATTGGTGACAAATATTTATTCAACATTGGCCACCAATATTTATCCTATGTAGATGACAAATATAGTACCCTAGCAGCGCAGCCTGATTGGAGCCATGTTGGCTGCCAACATTGGCAAAACATTGGAATGAAACGCTTTTATATATGGTATTTATATTGGACTCCCATATGTATGCTACATCGGCGATCAATATTTATCCTACATTGGTGACAAATATTTATTCGACATTGGCCACCAATATTTATTCTATATAGATGACAAATATAGTACCTTAGCAGCACAACCTGATTGGAGCCATGTTGGCTGCCAACATTGGTAAAACATTAGAATGAAGCGTTTTTATATATGGTATTTATATTGGACTCCCATATGTATTCTACATTGGCGATCAATATTTAACCTTCATTGGTGACAAATATTTATTCAACATTGGCCACCAATATTTATCCTATGTAGATGACAAATATAGTACCCTAGCAGCGCAGCCTGATTGGAGCCATGTTGGCTGCCAACATTGGCAAAACATTGGAATGAAACGCTTTTATATATGGTATTTATATTGGACTCCCATATGTATGCTACACCGGCGATCAATATTTATCCTACATTGGTGACAAATATTTATTCAACATTGGCCACCAATATTTATCCTATGTAGATGACAAATATAGTACCCTAGCAGCGCAGCCTGATTGGAGCCATGTTGGCTGCCAACATTGGCAAAACATTGGAATGAAACGCTTTTATATATGGTATTTATATTGAACTCCAATATGTATTCTATATTGGCCATCAATATTTATCCTACATTGTTGAAAAACACTGAATCTACATTCTTGGCCAATATTTATTCTATATTGATAATTCATATTTATTCTTTTTAGATCCTTCTTAAAAATTGAAAATAACGGAGTTTTTTAAAATGACTGCTTTAAACCTTTTTAAAATGAAGTATCCATGGAACAGAATAATAATTTGTTACAGAATAACAATAAAGTAAACGGCTTACTATGATTTTTGGATAAATTGTGGACGATCTGGACTACATTATTGCCATTTTTTGTTCTGTTCCACGGCTACTTGATTTTAATGGGTTTAAAACAGTTATTTTGTAAATACCTCCTGTTATTTTCGTGTCATAAAAAATGTATCGGAGTATTTTTGTTGAGAGTTGAATTTGCGTCGATTGGTACAAAAAATTTACATTTTTGGAAATAACTCGAGAAGTAGATGCTTAATGCTTATGCCCTTAATTTGGTCCACCCTGTATAGTTCATTTATAATTTACAAATATTAAATACTAGATATTTCAGTCAATATACAGAAATGCAATATTTTTCTAAGTAAGGGTAAGATGTTAAAAATACATTTTTTTTTTAATATCCAACCAACTATATAATTATAATGTTATAAAATATACATTCACAAAATAATTTTTATACGGTCGTTAGCCGTTGCCAAAAAGAGTGATACAGACTTTCTCATATCTGTATCTGGCACTTCCGGGAAACGGCGTCGCACGGCAACTGTAACAAAAATTAACACACTATACATCTTACATTTCAAAATATATGGAAAACAACTTACTAACAATAACGTTCTAAATTTTCAAGGTACAAAAGGGCAGTTTTTTCTTTTTTCCAAGTCCTGAATACAACGTTGTTACTTCTGGGGATAGAAGTTTTTTCATAATATTATATATTTATTAATATAATAACAAAATAAGAATAAAAGTAGTACTCACCTTAAATATTTATTTCTAAGGGCGAAAACTTGCGGAAAACGTTCAGTCACAGGTCGCAAAGAGAAGTGTGGCATCGAAATCGAGTAACATTTGAAGCTTTAAGAGCCCGACAATTACCCTCTCGTTGAAGCAGGTAGAAATGTGGCTGAGAACTAAGCTTGCCGACCTTGAGACGACAATCTTTCTAAGTGTAATAATGGAAATAATCACGGGGGTGAAGACAGAGGGGCCATTGGCACTTAAATTGCCGTGAAAGAATTAAAAAATTGCACTAAATGTATAAAAATTGAACAACCAAATACTCTTCAATGTAGGTATAATGAGTACTTCAACTGGATAGAAATACATATAGAGAAATCTATTTTTTATTTTATTAACCACAATAATTGCGTAATACAGTGGAATCTCGAAGGGACAGGAAAAGAACTTGAACTTGGAGGGAGCCGGAGGGAGCAACTATAAGTTGCATACAAGTGTATACAACATAGAGCATGTTTACTAAACACATATCATAATTAGATTATTAATTAAACATCGACATTGTGTCTTGATTGTCCATGAAATTCTTCGGCTTTTAATAAAATTAAAAGTTTTGACTTCTCATCCTTTTAAACTGTAATTCGCCATGGCCTAAATTGCTGCAGCAATGAAAACAGTTCTCTTAACATTTTTAACCCTCGCAGTATTGATGAATATTTTTGATTCGATACATTTTTGATAATGTGTTCCAGCGAATTCGAAATTCATTTGCAAAAAGACATAAAAATTAAATAGGCATTATTATTTAAGTCGTTTTATTGGCATTTACAATATAAATAACCAATTTTGTAATATGAACATTATTATTTATATAGGAACTACCAACAAATTAGTATAGGTTTCGTTACTTTTCGTGACTAATGTTTGCCATCTATATTTCTATCAGACAATATACATAATAGAAATATATAAATTATGAAAACCATAATGCAATTTCAGCCATTTTGTAATGCATACTTTCTTAATTTGTAGTGCCAGAGGGAATTCATTTGTAAGCTTTTTACGATGTCGAAGTCTTTATTTACTGTAAATAGAGAATCACACTACTTGTCTGTAATGATACGGTCTTTATTGCCACATGCGCTACGAATATCCGTAATGCTATCGTTTAATGTTAGCGGTAAAAGTCAAATCTCTGTTTTCTAGACTTGTTAGTGCATTAGGAAGTAGGGAATAATTACCAGAAATAAATTCTGAATAGTTTTGTAAAAGTTTGTTGTCGCTTCAAGTGAAGTCGCCGAATCTCTATCAACATTTGTAGGGATACGAAAATTTGTTCACGTTCAGTTACGGACGATTTCACTGACCTATGATTCATAAAATATTCTCTTTGTTCAGAAAAACGGTAATAGCATTTTCTAGGAATATATATATATATATATATATATATATATATATATATATATATATATATATATATATATATATATATATATATATATATTTAAACTGTGTTCGGCCATTGATAAGTAATTGGAGAAGCTGAAAATATGGCTATGTCTCAAATATAAATTAACGTCGTGTATATATTAAGTTGAAGTAGCATGAAGATAAATTTTATGTAAATATTCCATTGTTGGAAGTCATTCTAGATAAATCCAACGTAGGGCCCACATTGCTACACAATATTGTAAAATAGTAGCCTGCCAATATTGAATCAAGATGAGTTTTGCGTGAATATTCCAATATTGGAGATAGATAAAAAAAATTACATTGTCACAATATTTTCTGAAGCTAGGAATCCATTATGGTCTTTCTAGATAAATCCAATGTAGGCACCATATTGCTTTATAATATTGGAAATATATAGGAAATTTATACGGTAACAATATTGTCTGGAGCTAGGCATCCCATTATGGTCTTCCTAGATGAATCCAATGTAGGCACCATATTGCTTTAGAATATTGGAAATATGTAGGAAATTTATATAGTAACAATATTGTCTGGAGCTAGGCATCCCATTATGGTCTTCCTAGATAAATCCAATGTAGGCACCATATTGCTTTATAATATTGGAAATATATAGGAAATTTATATGGTAACAATATTGTCTGGAGCTAGGCATCCCATTATGGTCTTCCCAGATGAATCCAATGTAGGCCCCACATTGATTCGCAATACTGAAAAATAATAGGCTAACAATATTGTATCAAGATGGGTTTTACGTGGCCAATATTGGCCAAGATTCCAACATTGGAAACAGATTGGAACAATATGGTTCCAAGATTTTGTGCTGCTAGGGCGTTGTTCATAGTTTGCATCCATATTGTTGCCTAAAAATCCCCTCACTACAAGTTCCAGGCTCTAAGTTCTTGTGTGGTGAGCTTTTCTATAAAATTAACATCGTCCAGCAATTTTATAATTTGTGGCCCAATAAAAATGCCTTCTTTTAATTTGGCGTCACTCAACTGGGGAAAGACTAGTCTTAGGTATTTAAATCCTTCACCCTCTTTATTCATAGATTTTACAAAGTTTTTCATCAATCCAAGTTTAATGTGAAGAGGAGGCAAAAGCACATCTTTTGGATCTACAAGGGGCACATACTTAACAGTTTGAGATCCCGGTTGAAATTCAACCCTTTCCGCCCAAGTTTTCGTTACGTAATGTTCATTCACTGCACGACTGTCCCACAAACAAAGAAAACAGCAATATTTTGTAAACCTCCTTGAAGTCCCACTAAAATTGCTATAACTTTTAAATCCCCACATATCTGCCATTTGTACCGGTTGTAGTTTATTTTATCTAAAAGGATGCGCATATTTTCATAGGTTTCTTTCATTGTCACTGAATGGGCAACTGGTATAGATGGTTTGAAATTCCCATTATGTAATAACACAGCTTTTAAACTATATTTCGATGAGTCTATGAATAGTCGCCATTCAGAGGGAGAATGCTCGATATTGAGTTCCTGCATTAAACCGTCGATATCAGTGCACGCACATAAAGAATTTTCCATATTGTAAAATGCAGAAAACGTAGCATTTCTTTTCCTAAAAGTCGTAATTTTTGTTTCTTTGGCTAGTAAGTTCCACCTTAAGACGGGAACCAAGAAGTTCTGACTGTTGCTTTGATAACCCCAAATCACGTACTAAATCATTTAACTCACTTTGAACAATGAAATGTGGCTCGCCGGAACTGGGACCCGGTGTAAAAGTGGCGTCGGTACACTTTTCTTCGGAGCTGCCTGATGATGCGTTATTATCTTCCAAAACAATGTCTTGCTAATCTAAAGGCGCAGTCGGTATTGGTAAGTCGGAATTGTGAGGAACAGGTCTTATGGCAGAAGGCAAATTCGGATATTGGATCTTGCTCTTGTCTTTTCTGGAATAACCTTCAGTCTTTGTCATGCAAAAATAGCAATCGTCTAAATGATTGGTAGGTTCTCGCCATACCATTGGAATTGCAAAAGGCATACTTTTTCTCTTCCCTTTCATCCACTGTACCAATAACACGCTACAGCTGACACAGCACACATGGGGAGCCCAGTGCTTGTCTTGATCTCCGATTGAAACACCAAAATACAAAAAATAGGTTTTTTTCACATTTTCCGAAAATGATCTTGCTTGTGACTTCACCAGAAATTCTCCACAAATATAACAAAACTTGTCAGGGGAATTTTTGCAACTGCGGCGCGTTTGACTTGACATTTTCACTGTTGAAAAAGCTTTATTAACGACACATACCACTCAATACGAAACTCAACAGAAGACTGAATAAGAGAATAAGTTTAATGTTGCAAACAATCCATTTTAGGTTATCTTTCGGTTTTAAAGTGCGCCCCTTTTAAATGGCCCCTCATAAAATTTACTACCTGCCAATATAAAAGGGTCCAATCAGCCCATTGAAAAATGGTACGTATTAGAGCTCTATGAATATTTTTTCTAAAATTAGAAAGGTATTAGCATTGTAAAAATAATGGGCTGGACTGTGTTACAAAAATCGTGTCGGCCAGTGAATCTTTATCTTTGATTAGCTTGTTTGTTTCACAAAATCGCTTTATTTCAGACTCCATCGTATCTTACTATAAGGTTTCTTTTCGTACTGATGTGCACAACATCAACATCAGAAACAAAAGAACTATCACGCCCCAGAAACACACAACTGCCTTTTTTGAACGTTCGTTTTCATTTAACATTTATAAAATATACAGTTGTTTACTTGTATCGTTAAAGCGCTTGTCAACGAAATCATTTAAAAGAAATCTTAAAAAATACTACTTACTCGTCAATAACTGACTTATTGTGCTACTTTGTACTAACTAGTGTTTTGTTGTTCTAGATCTAGATTCTATTTAGTTTTTTTAGTTTAGAATTTTTCTAGGATTAGTGCTTCACATTCGTTGCAATAAATTTATCTTTTGTGTTATTTTAAAGTCTAAAAAAATATGTTTATATATATTTCGCTTTCATTCAAAATCTAGAGGGTTTAAATGGGCGAACAGGTTGCGATGAGATTTATCCTCGCACATCTGAACTTTACCTTGGAATTCTTTCACAATTATTTGTATTTATTTTTGTATTTACTCACTGCTATTACTTTCCATGTAGGTATTTATTTGTGACTGAATAAAAATATTATTATTATTATTTGGAAAGATAATACATAGCATATACATTTTACATAATTCCGAACTCATGTCTATTACTTTAATTTTTCGCCCTAGAGAGTACATATTCAATTCACCCCAAAAATTCGAAATTTTAGGGATAAATTTATCTTTCGAACTAACGCTCTATTTTGTACGGTTTATGTAGAATTTGTAAATTTTGAAAATTCTTGACAAAAGCTTAAAAATTAAAAATCAAATTTTTGGCTAATTATCATTGTAAAAGGAAGTTGTGTGCGTGTATCGCGCCAGATTTTCATTGATTAAGAGAATATTTAAATAAATGTAACAATTTCTGACTAATCTACGGAGACAGACATGTGGTAACGCTGGTGTTGGATACAATACCCAATTTCATGCTCGCTGATATGGTGGTCAAGGTGGTTTGCGGAAAGTTCGTTCCCCACATTTCGTTCCCCACATTTAGTACTCCACATTTAGTTCCGGGGATATTTCGTCTCCTCACATCTCGTACCCGGAAACTTCGTTCCCGAGTGAGCTTAATTTGTCTCCTAGATTATAGGGTGTTGAAAAACGAGTGGAGCAATCGGAATGCAGTTAGAAAAATGAAAGATATTTTAATTTATTTATTTATTATAATAAACTTATAAGAATAGTATGTCCCCGGATTGAGTTTACAAGAGGGAATTAAATTTTATTTTTTGTTTTACATAAAAATGTTATAGGAATTAAAATTCCTGCTTGGTTTGTAGAGAATTTTAAGAAATTTTTCAGTTTTTCAAAAACAAGTCGGCCTTGACAGTTAAGCAAACATTATTTTCTTTTCAGGTAAACTACCCTTATTGTTCATAATACGGCAAAATATTACTAAGAAAAGTTGTTCAGAATGAGAAATTATGGCCGTATACAAGATACAAGGAAGATATATAGATTAAACCGTAATTTTTAATAAATAAAATTTATTTTGTTCTTTTAAGTTTATTATAATAAATAAATTAATTAAAATATATTTCATTATCTAACTGTATTCCGATCGCTGCACTCGTTTTTCAACTCCCTGTAATCTAAGAGACAAATTGAGCTCGGTCGGGAACGAACTTTCCGGGTACGAGATGTGGGGAGACGAAATATCCCGGGAACGAAATGTGGGGTACGAAATGTGGGGAACGAAATGTGGGGAACGAACTTTCCATATCCCGGTCAAGGTTGGTCGTTGACTTGACCACGGCATACACTGGCAGTGTTGAATTCAGACCTTTTGCCCCGGGGGGGAAAATAAAACTTCTGGTGGGGGGGGGGGTATTAACCTTTTTATTAAAATACAGAGATACGTACTACAGATATACATAGTGCTTACGTAATTTAAAGACATAAATGCCGAATTAGATGAAAATAATTATTTCATTTAGGTAAGTAATGTAATTCTGCGTGGTTTCTGTTTGGCGTATAAATATATCACATCTTCAGTTAGGTTACTACTCAGCTCTTCCGACCCTTCAATGCTAATTTACATACATGCATTGAGTGTTTCTTGCCCCATTCGATTTCGAAGCTTCGTAGATATACGATTCATTGTACTGAATGATCTTTCCGCACTAGCAGTTGTAACTGGAATGCACCATATCCGAATGCACAAATCTTTTAGACTTTCATACCCAATATTTGATTCCAGAATGTAAGCAATCACATTGTTATTGTTTTCTTTCGCAATGTTTAAAACGTACTTAAAAGAACGAATATCTGCCCAAACGGCGTCGATGTTGTTAATGTTAAGATAAGAACATAACTTGCTCACATCATCAATGGTCAAAGTGTTGAACGACTCCACCAACTCAAATTTGGAGCACAAACTTATTAGGGTAACTGCTTTATCACTGAATCGTGTTTTCATTTGATCTACCATTGTATCGACAAACTTCTTAGCCGCCTTTATCGTTGTGGTTTTGGGTTCATTTTCAATATTTTTCCGCGAAGTGGAAGCTTTTTCAATTAGCTTCTCACAATTCTGGTATAATTCGCTCTCTTTATTGAAATGAACGCATTGCGAAGCAATATTTTCTAAATGGTCGTAAGTCGCCGATATTAATGTAGGCAAACTTGAAAGCATTAAACTCTCTCTTTGCAAAACTTTACTTAAGTTGCTAACTGTAAATAAGATTTCATCCAAAACACATAGGGTGATGAGAAAACTGGATGTCTCCATTTCCAGCAAAATTCCTCCAGCCAATGAAGCAAGATCCGCCCCGTCTTTGTGTATATGTTCACATGTCATCATTATAGCCACGTAACACATTTTTACAGCATGCACTGATCTATAATTACTAAGCCAGCGCACATCAATCGACTCTGGAATTTTTAAGATGGGTTCGTCTAATATTGCTTGGATATCATGTAGCACTCTTTCGCTTTTAGATGATTTATGGAATAATTTATAAATATCTTTAATTACATGTAAAACGCGCTTAATGTGAGGATATTTGTTTCGTGCACTAGTTAACGCTAATGCCAAAATATAAGCTCGACAGTGTATATAGGGAATTCCACGTTGTACTTTGTCCGATAGGCGTTGTCTTACTCCGGAAATATTTCCAGAAAATGTTGCTGCTCCGTCAAAGGCACATGCAACTATTTTATTTGGATTAATATTTCTCTTCGATAGTTCATTAACAATAGTTTCAGTAACTGTGCTTGCATCTATATTTTTTAGTTCAACTAGACACAAAAACATTTCTTTGATAAGTTTATTCTCATCTACGTAACGCATAAGAATAGTCAATTCCGTAATATTATTTATATTTGTGGACTCATCCGCCATTAAAGAGAAGTATTTATTATTTAATTTATTTGAATATCTCTTGTCCAAAGTCTCTCCGATACAAGAAAAAAGTTCACTGCCTGTCGCTTTGCTGATGTAAGTTGAACGATTACTTTGATTCAGCACCCAATTATGTAAGGCAACATTGTTTTTCAGCAATAGCTTTTTAGCAAGAGGTTCGTATTTTGTTGTATGCGGAATTTCCACTTTAGCCAAAAAATAAAGACCATGGATAAGGGAAGACAATGATTGTCTATCTTCGGACATTTGAATTTCACTTTCAGTGTTTAATATAGCATGTAACGGTATTCTCACATTTTGCAAGCGCATTTTTTCCATTGAAAGACTGCGTGCATGATGATCAGAATTAGCATGTTTTTCGAGCTTTCCTGATTTACCGGTAGCTTTTCGATAATCTTGGAATGGTTTAGAGATAAACACGCCAGAACTTTTTTGTCGGGCTTTTAAATCGTTTTTCAAAAATACTTCGCAAAGCTTACAAAATGCTCCATCGCGACTTTCATCTAAGTAGAGCCAGTCATATTTTGTCAACCAATTTTTATTAAAACTAACCTGCTTTCTTCTGTCACTAACATTAACATTAAAATTGTCGTCACACGACGACCCTTGTTTTACGTCACTGAGTATATCGTAATGCACTACAGAAGAATCAGCAACATCAACATTTTGATCAGCATCAAGGTGGTCGGATTTGGTTTCGCTTTCGACCGGAGCCAGATCAGCTACTTTTTGTCTCTTGTTAAAAAAAGCAGACAAAAACGTTTGCTTTTTATTTTTTGACATGGCAAAACTGAAATAAAATTTTATGCAGACAATTGGACTAGAAAATTATATTAAAATGTTGCAATTATTACGTTGTTATGTGCCTATACCTATATTATTAGTAGTGCCTCTGTGCCTACATTATTCTATCATATTACATTATTATTATTCTTTTATGTATAACTTATTGTTTGTATTTTGCATTTTACGAACACTAACATTTATATTGCTCGAGCATTACCTCTCTAATGCAATTAATCGTTTAATGCAGTGTTTGAGGCCTTTCTAATGTGCTGCCTTATTAAATACTTTCAAATTCTATAATTTCAAATTCTAATATTCTTAATACTTCCATGTAACGGAATATTCCTCATATCATATTTTAATTAATAAGCAACCGATAATTATATTTCAAGAATTCGTTCTATATTTAAATTCCTAGAACTCAAAACTCGTGATTCTTTATCACAAAACAATTCTACGAATTGTTTATTGGAATATATTTATTTGAATTACCTTCTCGCCTTCATATTACTAAAGGCACCTGCATTCATTGATTACATTGATTAATTATATATATAAATTTATTACATTTTTCCATTTCTTTTATAATTTAGAATTAACCCTAATTTTGGATTGTAAAAGGAACCATTTATCTGTTGACGCGTTTCGTCAGAGCGATAACGTATTTTTCTCATTTTTCTACGAAATTATATCCGAAAGCGGATGCCCTCATATTACTTCTTCGAATTGTTAGTCGCATGATGCTTTGTACGCAAATCAAAAACAGATAAGAGATTCCTTTAAAACGACTTGGCTGCACCCCAGTCGTCAGTTGTAAACTAGTAGTTGTTACTAAGTAGTTGCTATTAGATAGTTGACGTAACACTCGTCACACAACTCACTGTTTTAATGTATATTTGAATTAAAGTATTTATTGATTGTGCTGTGCAGAATGTTCTAGTGTATTTAAGTGCAAATACATATTTATGCAAATTTATCCAACAAGTTTATTTTCTACGAGTTTCTAAATTTCCTTCGTAACCAGCCTGCCGCTCAGCTACATAACAACGTCAATAATGTTGTATCCTACAGGAATTCCAACCACAATAAGATTTCCACGTTTATGTATCACGTTACAGGCTGCCAATATCTGCTATAATACGATTGCACAATACACTGACTTGCAGACTGCAACTGACTGACTGTTACGTTATTATTACACCAACAAAAAACGAGGCAACATGGAACTTATGACTCATATGAGTATGTCGTACCGATACTGACCGCTCGCCGCTAGCAGTAGAATACCGTTTTCTCCTTCAACCGATGTCTCTCACATGACATAGTTTACTTGATTTTTGTTCTTATATGGTGCTATCTGATGTATCGCTAAATAGTCAAACAGTAGCCAAGTAGCCACTAATCAGAATTAGATGCCAAAAATTGGGCCAAGTCTAATAGCCAAATCTCGACACCGACTGGCAGACCACCACATGGACAGAGTCCACAAGTCTAACTCTAGTCATCAAGCCTGAAGATGTTATGCATAATAGTTTTGAAAGTTGGACTTTATAAATGTTCACGCAGTCCACACATTTTTATTTCGTAATACATATTAAAAAGTATGAATATGATGTGATAATTTTTCCGGGGGGGAATATCCCCCCCCCCCCCCGGTCACCCCCCTGGATTCATCCCTGTACACTGGGCATACTCGATTGACAGCTTCGTTTTTACAGGTGGAAACGCCGCTAACGCCAGTCATCATAACAGTGGCGGTGCTAGGCGGTGGGACGGGTGGGCCATGGTCCATCTTAAATTAGCTTGGCCCACCTTTGCCTCACTCTGGGTTAAATCAATTTTAAAATACGGTAGGCAATCAACATTACCAAATGTAAATCATCTAGTCAATTACAAACGAAATTATTAACACACTAGAGCAGTGATTCCCAAAGTGGGCTATATCGCCCCCTGGGGGGCGCTGGAACGATCCTGGGGGGCGATAGTAGCCTCGGGTGCATTTGGGGGGCGGTGAATAAAATAAGGGGGCGGTGAAAGCTTAAAGAAGGAAGAGAAGATAAGAAGATTTAGAAAAACCATTCGTACAAAATGCAAGTTACAGATTTATTTATTCCATGAAGACCATTTACCATTATTAAATGTTCTTATTCTTCTTCATACTATTTATTACTTTATTTATTCAGTCTGTTTATTCTCCGTTTCTTTAATTTTACTTTATCACAGCCTTTGATACACCATCCAGAAAGTAAATACTATTATAATAAAGGGCTTTTATTATTCAAATTTGCTTTTACTCAAAATACAGGTTACAAATTCAGAAAAGATTTGTTTATTTTAAAAATACCATTTTCTCTAGCTATAATAATCTATACAAAATTTCTATATGGTATATTTTATTATAACATTTCATAATTGACTTTTTCAGATAATCATTCGACTTTGGCTTTCACTTTAGTTATTCCGATTGTCAGTTAATACCTACAAATTAAAATCTAAGCTCTGATGTTACCAAACAACTATCCCAACTAAATCAACTTATATGCTGGAACCTTTTTAATAAACTATTCGCAATTTAACAGTAACTGTATCTAATGTATCATTCATTAAACAATTCTCAAATATTTATGTTGTACTTTTAATGTATAAATCCTTCCTTGTACTTTTTAATTGCTAATTAATTTATTCTTTCAAAATAATTTCCTACCTAGAAATACTCGTATAGATAATTATCAGTCTCAAGAAGCTACCACTACAAAACTAGCAGATGCGTGTAAATGTGTAAAAGAAATGGACGCCTTACTAGAAAAGTCTTTCTGTTTTTATTAAGGTTCCAAGATACACATTAAACTTATGAAAACTCAGAAATAAATTTGTTCAGACAAAACAACAGTTGTACTGAAAACTGAAAACAAATTTGTTTTAGACGTTGGGCAAACCAAATTTACGCTTTTTTAGCAACGAAGTTGACATTTTGAAATAATCTCTGAAACTTCTTTGTGGCGTGAATTCATAATTCATTTTCTTATATGGGTATTTCGCCACTCTGCAAATTAAAATATTAAATAACGAAAATATTAACAACGAACGTTTCGAGGGACAATCTGCCCTCGTTATCAACGAATAACAATTAAAACTAACAAGAACTTATCTTTTTTTCACTGGAAGAAAAAACCAACCTCCAATGAATTTTCTGACATTGACGTTTGTTGATATCTGTACCTACTTGATCTCATCTTTAAGAATCGATAGCCAACTATTGTCTAAAAATATTGAGAAAGACGACACGCATTTTTCTTCGTTAAGTAAAATGTATGCCGTTTCCTTAATTTTTCGCCTAATTGACATCGATTCTTTAGACAAGATCTTTGTGTTGTCCCATTGTATTTTATGGTTTTCATCCCAAACATGTTCTGCCAGCTTAGACTTATTGAATTGATACGTTTTCAACATATTTTTATGTTCTTTAACTCTTACTGCTAAAGGCCTGGATGTTTCACCGATATAATATTTCCCGCATTCACAGGGAATACTATATATACAATTCCTTGAATGCTGTTCTTCGTTGAACGGTTTAGTTTTTGTAAGAACTGACCGTAAAGTATTCATCGTTTTGAATACCGTCCTAACATTGAATCTATTTCCAATTCGTCTAATTTTGTCAGATATGCCTGGAATATATGGTATAGTAAGAGTATTATATTTTTGAGTGTCATTCCTTTGTATGTGTGTGGCATTGCTTCGTGTATTGAAAATGTTCCGAACAAGAGTATCTGGATAGCCATTATCTTGTAAAACATTAATAATAAATTCTTTCTCTTTTTTGAAAATTGTATCATTAGAGCAAACAACTTTGGCTCTGTCGTAAAGACTTTTTACAACGCCTGTCTTTATGTTTTTGTGATGGTTAGAATTAAAATGTAAGTACCTATTAGTATTGGTTTTCTTACGGTATACTGATGTTTCAAAAGTATTTATTGTGCGTGTGATTAGTGTATCAAGAAAGGGTAACTGATTGTTTTGCTCTGTTTCTAATGTGAATTTGATGGAGGTTTCTTTACTGTTAATATGTTCAAGAAATTTGTCCACCTCATCTATATCATGAGGCCAAATTGCAAAAACATCATCGACATATCTCCACCAAACTACTGGTTTGTTGGTGTACGTGTAGACATGTTGTTGTTCAAAGTCTTCCATAAAAATGTTACTAACAATGGGAGATAAAGGTGAACCCATTGCCATCCCGAAATCTTGTTGGTAAAATTCATTGTTTAGTTGAAAGTATATCGTTTTAATGCATAGTGTTAAGAGTTCCATAATGGTACCAACGTTTAATGTTGTTCGTGTATGTAATGTGTTATCGTTTTGTAGCTTATGTTTAATGATGTTGAGTGTTTTGTCTACTGGAACATTAGTGAAGAGACTAACTACATCGAAACTAACCATTAAGTGTTGTGTGTTTATGTTTGCTTCTTTAAGTTTTTCAAGGAAATGGGGCGTGTTCTTTATATACGTGTCTGTATTTCCTGATATAGGAGTCAGTATCTTAAGTAAATATTTAGCTAAACTGTGACAAGGAGAACCTATAGAACTAACTATTGGCCTAAGTGGTACATTTGGTTTGTGTATCTTTGGTAATCCATAAAAATGTGGTGGTTTACTGTAGTGTGGTGTTAGCGTACGTCTTACAAAATCTGTAAATTGTTCTCTGTGTTTGTAAAGTGTTCTGTATATTTTTGTTTCTATTGTATGTGTTGGATCTTTATTTAGTTTAGTGTATTGTCCCTCACTAATTAGTGTTAAAAGTTTTTCGTTGTATGTGGTTGTGTCAAGTACTACTGTGGCGTTGCCTTTGTCTGCAGGTAGAATTTTAATTGTGTTATCGGTTTTTAGTGTGTGTAGTGAATGTTTTTCTTGTTTGGATATATTTTGTCTGATTGTGTAAGGTCGTTCTAGTATGATTTTGTTTCTAATTCTGTATTCCTGTCTAATGTCTTCTGGAAGTTTTTGACAAGTCTCTTCTATAGCTGTAACTAAATCAAGTTTATTAATTCGTTTTGGCGCCACTGCGTAGTTGAGCCCTTTGCCAAGAACTAATTTGTCAGTGGCGTTTAGTTCTTTAGAAGACAGATTAATTACAGTTTTATTTAAAAAAGTGTCACTGTTCTTTAGTGTATTTAGTTCAATTGTGTGTTTTTCTTGTATGAGGTGTTGGTACTTTTTTAAATGTGTGCGTTTTTGCTCTGTGTGTGTTTTGTTGTAGGTATTACTAATAGAGTTGTACATACGATTGAAATCGTCTTCCCGTACATCCCTTTGCATAACCTGTTCCAGTTTGTTTATGTCAGAAAATAGTATCACTTTGTTATGTCTGTGAAACTGTATTCTGTCTCTAACTAGAGCTTCACTAGCTCTTTTCATGATATTACTAGAACGAGCACTTACATAAGGTGCTTTGAGTCTAAACCCTTTTGGAATAATACAGCTATTTCTACAACGACATAGGAAAGTTATACTATTTTCAGAGTGTGCCAGCTTCTTGTAAAGTGTTTCCCAACTTCGGAAGTTACTAGTTATATTAGGCCCATACCTTTGATTAAGTTTCACAGACATAACAAAGTGATACTATTTTCTGACATAAACAAACTGGAACAGGTTATGCAAAGGGATGTACGGGAAGACGATTTCAATCGTATGTACAACTCTATTAGTAATACCTACAACAAAACACACACAGAGCAAAAACGCACACATTTAAAAAAGTACCAACACCTCATACAAGAAAAACACACAATTGAACTAAATACACTAAAGAACAGTGACACTTTTTTAAATAAAACTGTAATTAATCTGTCTTCTAAAGAACTAAACGCCACTGACAAATTAGTTCTTGGCAAAGGGCTCAACTACGCAGTGGCGCCAAAACGAATTAATAAACTTGATTTAGTTACAGCTATAGAAGAGACTTGTCAAAAACTTCCAGAAGACATTAGACAGGAATACAGAATTAGAAACAAAATCATACTAGAACGACCTTACACAATCAGACAAAATATATCCAAACAAGAAAAACATTCACTACACACACTAAAAACCGATAACACAATTAAAATTCTACCTGCAGACAAAGGCAACGCCACAGTAGTACTTGACACAACCACATACAACGAAAAACTTTTAACACTAATTAGTGAGGGACAATACACTAAACTAAATAAAGATCCAACACATACAATAGAAACAAAAATATACAGAACACTTTACAAACACAGAGAACAATTTACAGATTTTGTAAGACGTACGCTAACACCACACTACAGTAAACCACCACATTTTTATGGATTACCAAAGATACACAAACCAAATGTACCACTTAGGCCAATAGTTAGTTCTATAGGTTCTCCTTGTCACAGTTTAGCTAAATATTTACTTAAGATACTGACTCCTATATCAGGAAATACAGACACGTATATAAAGAACACGCCCCATTTCCTTGAAAAACTTAAAGAAGCAAACATAAACACACAACACTTAATGGTTAGTTTCGATGTAGTTAGTCTCTTCACTAATGTTCCAGTAGACAAAACACTCAACATCATTAAACATAAGCTACAAAACGATAACACATTACATACACGAACAACATTAAACGTTGGTACCATTATGGAACTCTTAACACTATGCATTAAAACGACATACTTTCAACTAAACAATGAATTTTACCAACAAGATTTCGGGATGGCAATGGGTTCACCTTTATCTCCCATTGTTAGTAACATTTTTATGGAAGACTTTGAACAACAACATGTCTACACGTACACCAACAAACCAGTAGTTTGGTGGAGATATGTCGATGATGTTTTTGCAATTTGGCCTCATGATATAGATGAGGTGGACAAATTTCTTGAACATATTAACAGTAAAGAAACCTCCATCAAATTCACATTAGAAACAGAGCAAAACAATCAGTTACCCTTTCTTGATACACTAATCACACGCACAATAAATACTTTTGAAACATCAGTATACCGTAAGAAAACCAATACTAATAGGTACTTACATTTTAATTCTAACCATCACAAAAACATAAAGACAGGCGTTGTAAAAAGTCTTTACGACAGAGCCAAAGTTGTTTGCTCTAATGATACAATTTTCAAAAAAGAGAAAGAATTTATTATTAATGTTTTACAAGATAATGGCTATCCAGATACTCTTGTTCGGAACATTTTCAATACACGAAGCAATGCCACACACATACAAAGGAATGACACTCAAAAATATAATACTCTTACTATACCATATATTCCAGGCATATCTGACAAAATTAGACGAATTGGAAATAGATTCAATGTTAGGACGGTATTCAAAACGATGAATACTTTACGGTCAGTTCTTACAAAAACTAAACCGTTCAACGAAGAACAGCATTCAAGGAATTGTATATATAGTATTCCCTGTGAATGCGGGAAATATTATATCGGTGAAACATCCAGGCCTTTAGCAGTAAGAGTTAAAGAACATAAAAATATGTTGAAAACGTATCAATTCAATAAGTCTAAGCTGGCAGAACATGTTTGGGATGAAAACCATAAAATACAATGGGACAACACAAAGATCTTGTCTAAAGAATCGATGTCAATTAGGCGAAAAATTAAGGAAACGGCATACATTTTACTTAACTAAGAAAAATGCGTGTCGTCTTTCTCAATATTTTTAGACAATAGTTGGCTATCGATTCTTAAAGATGAGATCAAGTAGGTACAGATATCAACAAACGTCAATGTCAGAAAATTCATTGGAGGTTGGTTTTTTCTTCCAGTGAAAAAAAGATAAGTTCTTGTTAGTTTTAATTGTTATTCGTTGATAACGAGGGCAGATTGTCCCTCGAAACGTTCGTTGTTAATATTTTCGTTATTTAATATTTTAATTTGCAGAGTGGCGAAATACCCATATAAGAAAATGAATTATGACATTTTGAAGCTACAAATTTTGAAAATATGAAAAAATCTTACCTTTATGTTTCTCGCTCTCTATTTATTGGATCAAACTTGCCAATTTTCGTCAAGCATAAAAGCTTAAGCTATATGCGTAGTATTATTTTTGTCTAAGAAATTTGAGATAAAACAAAAATACAGAAAATTAACTTTTCTAAGATGTTCAGCCTGTATATGTTAGGTCTAAAATATGGCTATTTTCGTAAATGGTAAAAACCTGGGCTATGTTTAGAATATTACTTTTATCTAACTAACGGATATTAAGTTAAAGAAAAATAGACAGAATTTTATTTTTTTAAAGCGTTCACGCTGCATATATTTGATTGAAAGTATATTCGGTTTCAAGCCAGGTAGACATATAATTCGCATACGAAATATCGTCTTCCTCCAACAAATATTTTTTGAGCTATACCGCTAACAGACAGACAGACAGATGGACAACCAGACAGAATTGATAAAACCTGAAACTTGAACAGCTGAAGAAATGGATATTTTCACTATATTACTACTTGCTTCGCCTTAGGCTCCATTTATGTTAGAGCAGCCTTAACCGATAAGAGCGGCCTTGAAATCGAGGCCAAGGAAAATGGTTTGGTTCATTGCATAGTCCTTCGAACACCATTTTTAGACAAAGTTATTACGTAGATCATTTTTGCGGTGATAATATCACTCATATCCATTGTGCTTGCGATTAGCACTCGTGAATTGTTATAATAAAATATACCATATAGAAATTTTGTATAAACTTTTATTGCTAGAGAAAATGATATTTTCAAAATAAACAAACCTGTATTTTGAGTAAAAGCAAATTTGAATAATAAAAACCGTTTATTATAATGGTATTTACTTTCTGGATGGTGTATTAAAGGGTGTGATAAAGTAAAATTAAAGAAGCGGAGAATAAACAGGCTGAATAATTAAAGTAACAAATGGTATGGAGAAGAATAAGAACATTTAATAATGGTAAATAGTCTTCATGGAATAAATAAATCTGTAACTAGCATTTTGTGTGTTTATTTGGAAAATAATGTTGCATTATGTTACACAACAGATGAAATATGTATGAATGGTTTTTCTAAATCTTCGTATCTTCTCTTCCCTCTTTAAGCTTTCACCGCCCCCTTATTTTTATTCACCGCCCCCCAAATGCACCCGAGGCTACTATCGCCCCCCTGGATCGTTCCAGCGCCCCCCCCCCCCCCAAGGGGCGATATCGCCCACTTTGGGAATCACTGGTTTAAATGGTCTAGTCTTAAATTTGTTATTTAAAATACTTTTGACATTTGGAGTTGTTGATTTATTTATATTAAAATTGTTAAGTGTGATTGGTTGATTTTTGTTATCGGTTTCATAGCCTTCTAAAAATAAAGGATTGTAGTTTCGTTTGAGGTGTTAATTGCACTTGTTTTAAACCAATTATTGTATAGTTTCACTAATGCTGAAGGCATAATTACTTTTTCATTAAATTTTAATTTTGGAGCTAATTTAGTTCCGTTCTCTCCTATTGCTGGTAAAGTTACGAAAAATTCAGTACTCGGAGGTACTATAAGTTTTTTGACAAAATCTTGATTTTAAGTTTGGAAAAATTGCATTTATTTCGTTTTTGAAATTACTGTTTAGTTTTTGATGGGTTGTATTAAAATGGTATTGTGATTCGTTCTGTTTAAATATGCATCCGTTTACAATCTATTCGTGCGGATAAATTTGAAAGTAGGTCGGATCCAATAAGATCGACGCGACGTAGTCATTAGGACAATCGTATAAATAACAAGTATGAACTCCTTCTTCATAAAATTGATTGGGGATTGGAAGATCAGCGACAAGATTGTGTTTAGTGGTTTCATGTGAGGTTGCACTTTCGAAGTTATATTCATAAATTCATCCAGGGAAATGTTCATGTACCGGGTGGCCAATTAAGAAGGGCACTCGGCCCTATCTTGAAAAGTAATTGTCGTAAAGACTTTGGGTAAAAAAATTTATCACTAAAGCGGCCAACAGAAAATACTGGAAATTATTTTTAAGTTTCTAGAATGGCCGCCAGGGGGCGTAATCGCATTCTTGAATTTTAAATCCCGTTTTTTGAGAAATATTCTTATATTACAGATAACTAAAATGGACACCGTTTTAAAGCTGAGATAAATTCGATTCTTTTTTGTTAAATTCTTTTTGCTCTATCTCTTAAGGGAAAGTGGGGGGGTCCGAACATTTTCGGAAAGAAATGTCAATAACTTCAAAATGGCTGAACGGATTTTGTCAAACTTGGAGTCGTTGAAAAGCGCTTTTCTTAGGCTATCAACGCTGCCTTGAGCGGATTGATTTAGATTGCTTGTGTCGCCGCTAGAGGGCGTTTTGCGACAACACTACAAATGAAATGGATTTTCTCAAAAAAATTAAATGCAACGATATCACTTTATTGCAACAAAAGATAGCCAAATAAGGGTCTAACACGCTAGTGAAAACCGCATTTCGATATTGGTTTCGTAACTTAAAATATCAGTAAAGGAAATTAAAACTCGAAATAATGTCGCATCTTTGGGAATATTTTCAGTATTCCTACCATTATTAAATCCTAATTATCGTTCTTTTAGCAAAATATATATAAATTTACTGTTAAAATACGAACATTATATTTAAAATGTCAATAATAATTACCACTCACACTCCAATACTGCTTTTCATATCCAAGCAAGAGATATATAATTTTGTTGTTGATTTCATTGCAATTGAGAATTTTGAGATATTTAGTGTGTTCTCAAGAGTTGATAAACTAATGCCAAATGTTTCTGTAATGATGTAAACTTTGGGAATTAGTTGAGATTACATTTCTCTCTTTTCTTCACCTGTAATTGTGTGATATTCTCCATTCCCAATTTGCAAGAGAAATGTAGAGAACTGAATTTCACTTTCTTTGACATGCATGTTTCAGTTTTAAGATCTTAAAATAGAGCCATAGAGAACAACAATGCCTTCTTGAATCGTTTATTAGCATTATCCATGTGAATATGACTCCGTGTTATTTACTAGAATTCTATTAACAACTTGTAAGCATATGCGCCGATGTTTATCTTCACTCGCATAAACCTGAAAAGAAATAGAGCGAAATAAAGAATTGCCGTTAGGGACGATATTAACTGTTGTGTAAGATCTATGGGACATACTTTCCTCACGTTATTGGGGTATTGGTTGACTCTTAAAAAATTCGGCGATGCTATATTACACCACTTCCAGTTATGAGATTTCGTATGAGTGCCAATGGCAATTATTATTATAATTAGAGCAGAATACTTGTAGTATGGTATGGCCACGTTTAACTAATGGCAGATGGAAGACTTTCTAAGAGGAAATGGAATGGTTACCAAAAAGAAAAAGAACTAGGAGAAGAATAAAGATAATTTGGAAAGAATGGATTACAAAAGAGACGAATGAATCCAAGTTAAACGAAAGAGACTGAGAGGATGGAAAAGTATGGAAAATAGGCGTTGGATAGCGTCATAAGGCGTGTACATAAGCACATCCAGATAATATGATTAAGCAGAAGAACACCTTATAGCATCTGGACAATACCAATTATCACTAGTAATATAACAAGGGCGAGACATACTTACCAATAATTCTGTACGCGCCAAGGGCCGAGTGCTGGTTGCAACGAAAACTGTCCGGAGGGCTTGCCCGAGAGTAGTTTTCTAAGGGCAACCAGCACGATGACTCTTGGCATGGGCAAAATTATATGTAAGTGCGTCGCCCGCGTTTATATTTTGAAGATTATTACACAAAACCCTTATACGAATTATGATTTAAAATTGATTTATTAACGCCAAGAAACTCAAATTGCTCGTTTCTTGCATTTCGATTTCTAATTATGACACCATCTACGGGGTCGAAACTCATCCATAGAGCGCTTATCGCTTGATAAGTAGTCGGTGGGCGTTCGGGATTGATCGATTTTCAAAAAATGCATTATTCTCATTGGATGATATCAGTTATGTGACAGTTGTGTGTAATAATTTAAAAATTCACTGTCACTTTACATGTACTTTGACGTTTGTCTTACAATTCAGCAGGCCGTTGATTTTAAATAAAAATTTAGTGCAGGTACAGTGATCCATTACAAAAATCAGCAGAACACCGCAGGTTGACTTCGAGAATTAACTTGATCCACTGCTACTGTATGGCCCGCTACAACCACTTGAGAGCTGCAATATGTTGCTTTTTCTCAAAAAATTATTAATTTATTTGCAAACTTTTGTGCAATCTATACAATGGCAGCTTTCATTTCAGAGAGAAATTGTCAAAATCGGCGTAGTGGAAGTCTCAAAATAGGTGTAGAAAGAAAACGTCTCATGTTTTAAATATACATACAGGGTGTTCCAAAAAGAATGGAACGCCGATTAGCCATAGATTCCTTACGTCATAATAAATCGATTAAACCTAATATACCTTAGTACAAAGTCCCTTCAGTAAGAAGTTATAGGGCCTTGAAGTTAAATTTTTAATTTTTTGTTTTGTTGTTCATTTCCACAAATGTAGAGATATCGATTTGAATTTTGGTATACGTACTTAATATTATGTACTGCACTAATACAATTTTTTTCATAAATTAAACTTGACTGCAAGAGGCACTTTACCTATTTTTCAAAACTTTTTTAGCTCTAACTTCGTTATATGTAACTTTTTTTGACATTTTAGGTTATTATCTGGAAGAGAATTAAAACACACAAAAATAAAGTACTCTTAGTTCTTCAGCCTAAGAGCAACCGGTTACCTTAAAATGCCTATCAAAGGTTTTTGGTTGTCATAATGACGTGCAATTATAAAGTAGCCATGATCACAAAAACAATGGTCATCTAGTAAAAAACAATGCTAAATCAATTATCGACATTAGTGACATAAGAATTTGTTCTTTTATGTTTAAGAAAATGCCGCTACATAACAAATTCTCCAATGCTGAAAGGTTCGTTATGTCGCAGCATTTTCGTAAGCACAAAAGACAAAAAACTGATGTCACCAATGTCATTAATTGATTTCTTGTTGTTGTTTACCTAATTACAATCATTAACCCATTGTTTTTATGATCATGGCTACTTTATAATTGCACGTCATAATGACAACCAAAAACCTTTGATGGGCATTTTAAGGTAAACGGTTGTTCTTAGGCTGAAGAACTAAGAGTACATTATTTTTGTGTATTTTAATTCTCTTTCAGATAATAACCTAAAATTTCAAAAAAAGTTACAGATAACGAAGTTAGAGCTAAAAAAGTTTGGAAAACAGGTAAAGTGCCTCTTACAGTCAAGTTTAATTTATGAAAAAAAATGCATTTATGCAGTACATAATAGTAAGTACGTATACCAAAATTAAGATCTATATCTCTACATTTGTGGAAATTGACAAAATAATAAAAAATATAAATTTGAACTTCAAAGCCCTATAACTTCTTACTGAAGGGACTTTGTACTAAGGTATATTAGGTTTAATCGATTTATTATGGCGGTCCCATTATTTTTGGAACACCCTGTGTATATGGCAATCCTAAGGTTTTGTGCTTTAGATTTCTGTTGTAATTTTTATGTCATGAGCGATCAGTTTGTAATCGCAAAACTAGCTACATTAGATTTATAACTCTTAAAAGTTGACGTTTTAATTTGAAAATGCATAAACAAAGTAGTTTCATTTACACATTTGCAAACGTAGCTTCACCAGCCTCTCTTTTTAATAATAATTCATGAAGTTATTTCACAAAAAAGCTTTATTTGTTTGACATTTTTGCTGCATAGAAGTAAACTTTATTTCTACACGTTTTTCTAATGATAGTGTTGTTTATTTAAGCTGTTGCAAAGATTGCTTCTGGATTTTTATTTTACGTCTATCAATAAATTACTTAATTGTAACGCTGAGCATTGAAAATAATCGCATTAGATGATCTTATTAACAGGTATTTTCAAGACGGTTTTTATCTTATTGGAGGACATTAGAGCTAGTTTTAATAATTAGATTTGTTTAAACGATTTTTTCTTATTTAAATAACTCTGATTTTTTTTGTAATTAATATTTAATTATTTATTTATCAATCAGCCAAATGCAAATAGCGAATAGCTGAAACTCGATTATTAAATGTGATTGACACTAACAGCCAACTACTTTAGAAACAAAACTGCCAACTCACATTTGTTAGCCTCTATTTTACGTGATTATAGAAACTTTTGATTTGCTAAACTCCTCGCCTTGAACGCCGCCACTGGCATGCTGCGCAC
This sequence comes from Agriotes lineatus, assembly GCA_940337035.1. Classification (NCBI taxonomy): domain Eukaryota; kingdom Metazoa; phylum Arthropoda; class Insecta; order Coleoptera; family Elateridae; genus Agriotes; species Agriotes lineatus. The sequence continues at coordinate 43,980 of CALNHX010006753.1, forward strand.
TTGTTCTGCATTTTAAAAATAATCTGTGGCGTTTTCCCTAAAAATTAAAAAGACATTAGTTCCACATACCAGCACACTTACAGCAAGTATGTGCGATAATTGCAGTACTGAAATAATTGCAGCAGTGTGTGTATCGTGCTCCGAACTGTGTACGTTTACTTGCACTGAAAGACTGATGATGGAGGAGCTTCAGAAGAGAGATCCAAATGATGGATTTCCTAGTAAGTGATTTGATTAAAGAGACGAGTGTTCTGTACAATCAAAAATAAGGGATAATATGCTATACTAAACTTATTTCAAGTACATTCGATGTTAAAAATATATAATTATTTGGGGAGAAAAGCACTCTTGGATTACTGGGCTAGTGACTCGACAAATCTAAATTTACGTGCTTAAGTATGCGCAAATGCGTGCGTTAAAAATACTATACTTGGTTTGATCACTTAACTACATTTGTATTAACATGTGTAGTGGTAGGAGTCCTGGGCCTTCACGGCCTGTTGAGCTGATATATATGTGTAGTGGTGATGGATACATTCTATAGCTTTTGCTGCTGCTGAACACATTTTTATCATCTTCAGTTACTGCCTTTCTCAACCGATCACCTACCACTATGTATGGAAATAACAATCTACTTCTCTTCTTCCTAATGTAGGCGATTGCCCTACTGTAAGGATAATAATAATAATAATATTTTTAATATAGGTATCTATACTTCGTCGCATTTTCTATCAATATGCAATCCGGTTTCAAAGAATTGTTTAGTACTAAAATAGGTTCGGTATTTGTAATTATTTTACTTAAACATACATAAATGGAGGTCTCATGTTAAGCAACACTACAACATTTAAGAATTCGTTTTCGAGTAGGATATTTGTAATTACGAGTAGCTCTATAGCTAAATTATTTTACATTCGGCTCTGAAACGCGTTTATAAATGATATGTAATCGTAGCTAAAATAAGAAAAAACTAATTTATCTCAATATTTACAGCTCCTGCCAATGTTCAACCATCTGCCCCTCCTGTAGTAACACAACCACAAGCTTCCAACGGAACAGCTAAACCTGAAGGTAAGCTAACACCCTATTTCTATTGCTAGATTAAAGGCAATGACAAAATTAAATGAGCATGGAGTGGAGTTTGCTAGAATAGATAAATCTTAGAGCAAACAGTATTTGCTTGCAAATGCTATCTTAGTAATGGTTAGATTTTTTTATAAACATTGTAATGTTCATTTTTTTTTGTATAACCAGTAAATAAAGATGATATTAATATGCTTTTTATTTCACAGAACTGCAGCCAATAAACGGGTCAGTTAAACCTGTTGATGATCCTTTGCCACCCTCTTATTCAGAAGCGGTTCAGCAAGCTCAGCAAGAGAGTCTCCTGTAGAACCAATTCGATAATCCTTCCCATATGTACACAGTACTGCCGTGCTTATGCTCATTTATTTAGTGGTAGTTTTTATGCATTTTTAATTAAAAAATGACAATTTGTACAAGTGTGTATAAAATACTTTACTTCATATAGTATTGGTGTCATACAAAGTGCTCATATACCTACTATAAAGAACAAATACTTTATAGTAATTTTATTGGAATATTGTAAAAAGAACCTAGAGATACTAGCTAATACAGATTGGATACATATAAAATAAGAGTTAGAATTCTATAGTTAATGAATTCCTTTGCATATTTTATAAGCACTGCCTGTGATTTTTATCTATACAGTACCATGTAATTTTTTATTCGTCCAAATGATTTTACAGACAATAAATGTTTAAAATATTTTTGCAAATAACTGAACTTGTTTCTCTTTTTGAATTTATTTTGATTAATTTATTAATCCTTTCAGAAAGTAAGCAAATATAGTCGAGCTTTAAACAACTGTAGGTACTCTTAATAAGACTACCTAGCTATCATTATCAAACATGTTATAACGTATGACAGTCGAGTACAAGCAGTGTATCGGCGCAGATGTTCTACATGCCCTACAACGCAGTAAGTCCAGTCTTACTGATTTATATTAAACTCTTATAAAAATAAACACCAATGAAGTTATAATGAATCAACAAGCCTAAATCAGATGGCTTATCTCCAACAATTAGTGATATGCAAAAGCGTTAGGCATGCACCGGTCAAGATCTCTTAGTGAGCAACAAATACTACCTACTATCGCATCTGGAAGCCTCCTTGATAGATGCGAAATCTTCCGGCAAGAAGTCGCAAGAACCACAATCAGACATGACAAAAATTAAATTCCCACCTATCTACCTCCATGAGGCAGTCAACCACAATGCCCTGATAGCTGACATTAAAAAAACTGGCAACAGGAGTGACGTGCTGTAAGCAAAAATAGTAGATTATGTTATTAGAAGTAAAAGTGATACTTTATGTGGCGAAGCGGAAGTTCAGCTAAGCCACATAAAGTCACTTTTACTCCGAATATAATATACTATTTTATCCGCAAACGTATTCAGGTAAATTTCATTATATAAATTTAAAAAAAAAGGATGCATCGGCCGGGAATCGAACCCAGGCCACCCGCGTGACAGGCGAGCACTGTACCCCTGCGTCAACCTCTGTTGTTCAAATAACGCGCTACTGTAATGATATATGAACATACTGAGTCACCCGAGCTAATAGCACACAGCCACAGCAGCTGTCACACCATAACCCACGGCGACAGATGCTCCGATCCGCTGCTTAAAGGTTTATTTAAATTAAAACTTTTTCGTACTCTTTTTGAAAATAAAAACCGGCCTACGATCTAAGTCTCAAAATTAGCAAAATTTTAAGCCATCATACAATTTAATCGGTCCAGTATATTGGGAGGAGATAGAGAACAAACATGGAAAGAAAGAAAGAGAGCAACGATTTTGTGTGCTTAGGCAGATAAAGTACGCAAAAGTTGCTATTTTATCTGCTTAGGCAGATAAAGTGACACTTTTACCTTGTCAATAAAGATACATAAGTTGTCACTTTTGTGACGTTTGCGGATAAAATAAGTTTTTAAATAGCTATTTATGCAAAAAGTGCTAAAAGTCGACTTTTAGCACGCGTTGCATACAATATTTTATCTACGACCTTAATTTTACCGTTATTAATCCATATTAATCGATTTAAGAAAGGTTCGCATCTGCGACGCTGCGTCATAATGAATAGTAGGCTACGCCGCTGGCGATTGTTTGGCCACGCCCGTGCTGTCAAGGTGAGTTGTACGAAATGTAATTATTGATACTCCACATATGACTGTATTCATTACATAACGCTTTAATTATTTCAAAAGCGCTTTACCTGTAACGCAAGAAGCAACTAGAATAGCTTTACAACTTCAGTTGCAGTTCGAAATTGTAGTTTTGAACCTCGCGTCACTTTTAGCACATGTGCTAAAAGTAAACAGCTGATTTCTTTAAACACGGTAAACTATAAAACGTCACTTTTAGTGAAACAAGCGAGTGTTAAAAAGCCTACTTTTAGTAGTGGTCGTAGATAAAATATTTTTCGACGACTGCTTTGAAAATAGCCAAAAAACAATCCTAACTCTGAAAATCTTACATTTCGCACGGCGCCGGCGTGCGACATCGATGTCGCACGCTTAAAATCACACGAATATTTGAAATCTAGGGGGCGGCGTTCACTGTTTGGCCAAACAAAAATATGACGCTCAGAACAAATTCCTATTTAATACCAATAGGTAACAGGCATTACTTGTAATTCTTACAGCCGTATTCATAATCGTTCGCCAGCGGCTCGCCGGCGAGTTGTCGGAGTTTCGTTATGAATAGTATGTTGGCGGCACTGTACGTCTATGTCAAAATCGAGGTTAGCAGGTTAGATTTTGTGTCAATTTCTGTCAAAACTGACACAAAATCTAACCTGCTAACCTCGAATTTGACATAGACGTACAGCGCCACCAACATACTATTCATAACGAAACTCCAGCGACTCGCCGGCGAGCCGCTGGCAAACGACTATGCATACGGGAGTTAGAGTTCCTGTATATCATCATCATATAAATAAAGGAGAACGATCCAAACGTGTGTGTCCGTCACGACAATTGCAGATGCGATGTCCCCCATTTGCGTTTACATGCATTTCAATGTCGCCTCGATTTCGCGACCGGGGCGGAGCCCCGAGGGTTCTCCTGGAGAGGGGCGGAGCCCCCAGGGCTCCTTGGAGAGGGGAGGAGCACCGATGGCTCCCTTGGAGAGGTGCCGAGCGCCAAGGGCCCCTTTGGAGAGGGGCGGAGTCCCAAGGGCCCCCTTGGAGAGGGGCAAAGTCCCGAGGGCCTCCTTGAAGAGAGGCGGAGTCCCAAGGGCCCCTTTGGAGAGGGGCGGAGTCCCCAAAACCCCTAAGGCCCCCTTAGAGATGGGCGGAACCCCTGGAACCCCGAGGGCCCCTTTAGAGAAGGGCGCAACCCCTGGAGCCGAGAGGGCCCCCTTGGAAAGGGGCGGACCACCTAGCGCCCCTTGGAGAGGGGCGGAGCCCCGGGGGCTTCCTTCTTTGGTTAGGTGGACGGCAGGGGTGGGGGGCAGGGGAGGGGTGTGTAACAGAACGGATTGGCCCAACGTAATAAGCCTAAAAATGGTGGTAAATTGAATAGAATAGACCACGCAATAGCGCGCGCAGCCCCGTTTATAGTACATAAGAGTTGAGAAAACGAGGGAATTCATTGTGATTGGTGGATCACGCCCGTCGTATATTTGAATACTCATTGCCTTAGAAACAGTTTCATATTAATCAAATTTGACAAATTGTTCATTGAAGTCAAAACTTGTGACTGAAAATGTAATAATTTGTGTTTTTTATAAAAATATTTGGAGCTGCACGTTTATCTAAGTGTCTGAAATGACGAGTTGCTGTATTATAGGCTGCAAAAACAGATCCGAACAAGGTATTCTATTAAAAAATATACGGTACCCCCCATCCAAGAAAGGCGCCCTTCCGTGCTTTCCAAGAATACTTCGACACTCAACATCATTCCGTTTCGCTAATACAATGAAATGTTATGAACCAGTTATTTATCAAAAAAAAACCCTAAAAAAATTTTTTTTGCCGACCACCATACCTCAAAAGTTGATGTTGCCTTCATTTTCGGAGGACCTATCGTATGAAAACGAGCCAAGACTTCAGGAAGGTTCCTGGCGACCGGAATCGTGTACACATACGAACATACATACCCCGCACAGCACGTTTAGGCACCCCCCAATACGGAGGAGGGATCTAGTGGGCTGGGGTCTTCACCAAACGATCTGCACATTTGGTGTATTGGGTTCATTACTCGATTGACACGAATTTTAGAGATATTTGACTCAGAGTGGTTTTCGATATGAGGGAATTTCAATACTTCGTACACTTCGTGTAGAAGTAAAAATCTTAAAAACAGAGAGCTAAGAGCAAGAGCAGCATATCAAAAATAGAATATTTTAATGAAAACCAGTGAGAAGAAGTACGCCTGTTCAGATATCTGCTATATGAAATGTGTCTACATAATTCAGTTTTTTAACACTTGTTACTTATTTCTGATACAAACAGTACTCCACGCTACGTTTTGAGTGCTTTGAAGTAGCAGCAGAAATTTTAAAAACGTCTTTTAACTTAAAAAAAAATGTGAAAAATAACAAAACCTGATTTTCATTGTAGATAGGTGTAATTGGACATTTGAACGTAGTTTTCGATTCTATTCAACTTTTCTTAATAACAATTTTCGATACTGTCACAAATTAAAGGTATTTTACTCTTGAGCAAAATTAATATTTTTTGACATTCCTCGTATACGGCTTAAAAAATTGATATCTAATGAATAACTTTTTTTGTAAAATTAATAATAGTTTTCCATATGGTGCAAACTTAAGCAGACACTGTATAAACAATAAGCTTCTTACAATCTTAAAGAGTAATGGAATTCAATATCAGACAACTGTTCCCAGGACCCCGGAACAAAATGGAGCTTCCGAACGTCTGAACCGCACACTAGTTAAACGAGCTAGAACCGTGCTGATAGATGCCGATCTACTCACCAAATTTTGGGCAGACGCAATAAGCACAGCAAACTATTTACGAAACAGAGCTCCAACTAAGGCTTTGGATGGGGTGACACCCGAAGAGGCATGGTCAGGAAAGGTGCCAGACTTGTCTCGCCTTAAGGTTTTTGGATGCATCGCCATGGTTTATGTATCCAAGGAACTAAGACAAAAGTTAGATGCAAAATCAGAACCACACATCTTTGTTGGATATTGCGAAAACACAAAGGGATACCGAGTGATTCACCCACAAACCAAACGCTTAATCAAGACACGTAATGTGATATTTTTCGAAAATACATTTGATATGAATGTGCCTTCACCGCAAACTGAAGAAAGCACATCAACAGAGCATCAGATTTTTGAAATAATACAAGCAAAACAAAATGATCATCACGCAGGGGAAGAACACCAAGAAGATGAAGAGACCAAAAAAATTGTTGAAGAAACGCAAGAAAATGAAAGCGAAGTGCAAACAAGGTCAAGTCTTATAATAAAACCAAATCGTAACATTTTTAACCATGATTTCCTTATATATCAAGCAGAATTAACGTCTAAAGCTAATCCACAAACCTTCGAGGATGTTATGAAATCAGAAGCGATTGAAGAATGGAAAGCGCCGATTGACCAAGAAGTGCAAGCCCACTTAGCAAATGGCACATGGGAATTATGTGACCTTCCCCCGGAGAGAACAGCCATCAAAAGTAAATGGGTCTTCAAAGTCAAATATCAATCTAATGGAAATATTGAACTTTATAAGGCAAGACTTGTAGCAAAGGGTTGCTCGCAAAATACGGCATTGATTACCAAGAAACCTTTTCACCCACAGTTCGTCATAGTTCTATAAATTTCTAATTGCATTAGCTGCAAAGTATGATCTTGAATTAGATCAGATGGATGTAATTTGTGCTTTTTTGCACTCCGATTTGGACGAAGAAATGTACATGGAACTACCGGATACATATCATTTCAGACACCGTTATTGTCGCTTAAAGAAATCAATTTATGGGTTAAAACAAGCCAGTCGGGCCTGGTATAACAAGTTGGATAAAGTACTGAGTGAAATTGGACTTCAGCAATCTAAAGCAGATCCCTGCATCTATTTTAGAAGTAAAAATGGAAAGTTAATCATTCTGGCCATTTACATAGATGATATTTTGTTATTAACGAATGATAATTGTGAAAAAGAAAAGATCAAAAGGGAATTGATGCAACGCTTCAAAATGAAGGATCTTGGACAATCTCATTACTGCCTTGGCATCAAAATAGTACGTGATAGATCAGCAGGCACAATCAGTATAGATGATCAAGAAAGGTACATAGAAGATATGTTAACAAGATTTCGAATGAATGATTGTAAAGGAGGTGCTACACCTTTTGACACCAATCAAAAACTCACAAAGGAGATGTCACCGAAGACACCAGAAGGACGTGAGAGAATGCAAAAGATTCCATACCGAGAAGCAATTGGAAGCTTATTATATGTATCAATGGGTCCCGAGTGGTGTAGCTTGAACAAGCGTCCACGTTCGATCAGCAGAGTTAAGCAACGCTGTCTCTGGTCAGAACTTGGATGGGAGTTCCACGGCTGCATCTCTCGGCGCCTCGTGGTACGGCTATCACGGAAAAAAGTTGGTCCCGGCGATCATACAACATCATGACAGTCGTTAGTGGGGTTGGAAGTCCTCATAACTGCACAGCGACGCCTATAATTGGCCTAACGGCTGTTGGCTGAGTGCGAATTAAATAAATAAATAAATAAATCACAGGGGACTCGTCCAGACATAGCATATGCAGTGGGAGTCGTTTTGCTAATGACCCTGGAGAAGCACATTGGAATAGTGTGAAGAGAATTTTCAGATACCTAAAGGCAACAAAAAGTATGAAGATTCACTACTACCAAAAAGGTGATGACCTGATGGGCTATACCGATTCCGACTGGGCCACTGATAGGAATTCTCGAAAGTCGACTTCAGGTTTCGTATTCTGCCTTTCAAATGGAGCAATCAGTTGGGCTTCTAAGAAACAACAGACAGTTGCACTATCTACCACAGAAGCAGAGTATCTAGCAGCAAGTACGGCAACTCAGGAGTTAATTTGGCTACCTCAACTCCAAAAGGAGATATTGAAATCAGCATCAGGACCAACCGAGTTATTGTGCGGTAACAAGAGCACATTACATCTGGCTGCCAATCCTGTTGTTTTGTCATCTAGAGTTAAACATATAGACATACGACACCATTTTGTTCGTGAGAAGATTACACAAGGAGAAGTCAAGATGGAATAAATCGACACTCGCGAAAACGCTGCAGATATTCTCACCAAACCAGTCTCATCTGATACACTGAAGAGATGTGGTCGCCTAATGGGCCTAGCATGAAGTGGGGGTGTTAGAATAGTCATGTAATAATTATACCTAATATATTAATGTATGAAAAATAACCGATATATATATACTGTCTGTATCGTCCTGTGAATATAGCATTTACCGTTGCTTGTGTTACTTGTGCTCTTATCAAATACTTCCACTTTAATCCATCACTAGGTATGTTACGAAAAATTCATGAAATGGAGAGAAACAAGAAACCTAAAATCATTATCGGAGAATGTTATTCTTGTTTATTTTGAAGAATTATCACAAAAATATAAATCATCAACTTTACGGTCGCAATACTCGATGTTGAAAAGCACCATAAACGTTAACCACAGCACTGATATCTCAAAATATCAAAAGTTGCTAGCATTTTTGAAGAGACAGGAGGAAAACTATGCACCAAAGAAGTCAAGAATCCTAACACCCGAGGATTTTCATACATTTTTGAATCTGCCTCAGATAACATTTATTTATTAATTAAGGTAAGCATTATTTTCTTAAAAATGTAAAAAAGTAAATCACGTATTTTAACTTGTAGGCAGTAGTTGCTGTTGGTCTGGCTGGGGCTTATAGACGAGGCAAACTGTGCCAGTTAAAAGTCGATGACATGCAAGATTTAAAGACCGATTTCTTAATTAAAATCAAACATACTAAAAATAAGGTACCAAGATCATTTACAATAACAGACACTTTTTATGAAATTTGCAAGAAATAGGCTAGTCTGCGCCCTCCCAATATTACCGAAAAGAGATTCTTTTTAAACTACAAAAATGGAAAATGCACAAAACAGGTAGTTGGGATTAACAAAATTGGAGGTATAGCTAGAGAAATAGCAGCTTTTTTAAAAATACAAAACCTGCAGGAGTATACTGGTCATTGTTTCCGCCGATCATCGGCTACAATGTTAGTTAACGCAGGAGGTGATTTAGTAACCCTCAAACGCCATGGAGGATGGCGTTCTAGGGCTGTCGCTGAAGGATATATATAGACGAACACCCTCCAAAATAAAATTCAAATTGCAATAAAATTGTCGAGTCAGCACAATCATGTGGACAAAACCCGGAAGAGAGTTCAAAAATCAAACCAAAACAACAACTACAAGAATTGCAATCTTTCTCTGCAGAATTTTGAGCCTTCATGTTCAGACAGGACAAATATATCAATTACTGAAAATCTATCCAAGGGACAGGACATTCCTAGAATTAACTTTCAGAATTGTTCTCAGATAACAATAAATTACAATTTTAAATAATTTGTATTAGTATAAAAGCTAACGTTAAAGGTTCATAACAAGAATTAAAAGTTTTTTATAAATAATAAATTGTCTATAGAGCCAAAAAACTGTTGTATTTTTGTGTTACAGTATAGTATGCTATATATTGTTAATGATAACGATGTGTCAGTCGTAGAAAAAGTATAGTGTACAGCACGGGTGAAAAGCACTTTTCACACTTGTGGGGCTTTATGCCACTCGCCTGCGGCTTGTCTCACCAAACTCCCCCACTCGTGTGAAAAGTGCTATTTTCAATGCGAATTGTACAATATACTATTTTATTTAACTTACATACCCAGAATTACAAAATAACTATTACTTAAATGGTTGTCTTAAGCTAGCGAAAATGCAACTGATTATTTCTCAGTCACACAAGTGCGAGCAAAAACTGCTAATGACACGTAACATACGATAGTTACATGCACCTGCTTATCAAGAACACGATACCACGCTGATAAGGCACATCCCAGCGCATTGTTATCTCTTTGCCACATTGCAAATTATGTAAACTGTTAGGCCCTGAACACACGGGATTCCGTTTCCCAGATTCGGTATGCGGGATACAGAATCTGAGTCTGTTCAGACACGGCGACTGAATCTCAGACGCGGGCCTTCAGTCACTTGCAGTGCCGTGCTGTTATGGACCTAGCATTGCTGTCCTTTGTTTCTGTCGAATTAGTCTAGAAGTGCTGTATTTAAAGTCAGGGATTGGGCTCTACAAAGCTAATAAACTTTTCATTGTCAAATAATGTACGCTCTATGATCGTTGTATAGTAAGGAACGCCTTGCTTATTCGATTTAAATAGAAGTTGCAGAAAATCTGCTACGCCTATGACATGATATCATATGTTCTGGCTGGAAAAAGTAGGCGAGTCCAGGCCGTGGTACACGTGGACTCATATCCTCTATATGCTCCAATGGTAAATCGGTATCCGAGATACAGAATTTGTTGCCGGCGGCCGAAATGGAGAGATAAGGAAAATCGGCCGCCGGCGACACATTCTGTATCTCGGATACCGATTTACCATTGGAGCATATAGAGGATATGAGTCCACGTGTACCACGGCCTGGACTCGCCTACTTTTTCCAGCCAGAACATATGATATCATGTCATAGGCGTAGCAGATTTTCTGCAACTTCTATTTAAATCGAATTTTTATGCTCGACGAGTTTGATTGTAACTATTTTTCGCTAAATAGGACGAGAAACGTGACATAAACAAAGAGGCACAAAAAATCTGGACCCTTTCACGCCTTCCTTTCGAGTTCGATATCTCGACAAATATCGCTCGTAACCGGAAAAGTAATAGAACACAAATTATAGATCCAACGGACATTTAGAAATCCACGGAGAATAATCAGGGATAAAGATACCTGTTTTACCTTAAGTATGGCACCATATTTTTGAAGCACTCTGTATAAAATAAAAAATATTTAAAATTACTTATTTTTGAACGTTATAGCCCATAATTATACCATTGTTGCTGTATTTAGTAGAGTTAACTATAACAAAATATTTATATTTGGAAAGTTAAAAATCTTGCTATTTTCCAATACCTAAGTAGGTAGGTACTTGTAAAGTTGTGTTTTACCTATTAACATTTCCATGGCAAAGCAACCTTTTAATAATGAGGATTTATAAATTGTTACTTTATTCACTAGTGAATAAAATAGTCCATAATCCATAGCAAATAACAAAATACATACGTGTGTCTCGGTAACTAGCACATTACCAGAAAAAACGATTACTTATTTAACAGTTATGTATGGTACAAGTGAATAAAGAGGTATCTTCTCCATAAAGGAATAACTTAGCTCACTAGGCAAAGCCAAATGGATAACATCTCTTTATTTAAGTGTGGCATATCAATTTTTTCCAATTCCTACATTTAGTTGTACCAATAAGTTCTAAAATTGAATAAATAACTTTAAATAAATAATCATATTACCTGTTTTTGTACTGGTTACCTCGGTAATACGTATTTATTTTGTTAGTTGCTATGGATTATGGACTGTTTTATAATTACTATTATTTATAAAGTAATAGTTTATTCGCCCTCATTAAAATGTCACTTTACCATGGAGATTTTCATAGATAAAATATAGCTTTACAAGTGGGTATTGGAAAAAATTATTCATTACTTTATAAAACTCATTTATATAATTTTTGAGGCTTTCACGGCCATTGTCATTAAGTAACAAACGACTTCCGAGATTGGACCGTGTCATGATTGAGATCGAAGAACTCAACGTTTCGCCCACTTTCGTAAGGGCTTCATCAGGAGGAAAAAAGCAAAAGAGCACGGTAACTTAACGTGTTAAGCACGCCAGAGGTGAAACTCTTTGCAAGGGAAGGGACAGAAGAGCACGGTAACTCAACGTGTGAACCACGCCAGAGGAGAAACTCGACTGACTATCGGAAGAAGAAAGGCGAGAATTTATAGGCAAGCGCCGTCGCGATTCAGCAAATGCCGTCTCGGTTCAGTGGCGGAGGGCGGGGCTTAGGAATTAGCACTTTCCACATAGAAGGAAGGGGAACGCCTTCGTCCCGATTGAGATTATTAGAGTGTTTGCAAATCTCAATGACTTCGCGAATCTTTCTGCTAAAGAAGAATGAGGATTTGCAGATTCCCACCATCATCCTACACAAAAACTGTCCGTTATCAATTCGCTTGTACACCGCGCTGTTTCCATATCCCAACCCGATAATATCCACGCTGAATTAAATCACATACAGAAAGCTCTTAGAAATAACGGTTACCGTGCTAGGGATATACAGTCTGCCATCAATCGCCATCTTCATCCACGGCCACCCAAACCTCCAAAACCCGATCCTCCTGCAGCAATAGTCTTTCTTCCCGAACGTTGAGTTCTTCGATCTCAATCATGACACGGTCCAATCCCGGAAGTCGTTTGTTACTCATTTATATAATTAAATGTATATGCTACACAGGAATAAAGAATTTTATCCATTCGTGTCTCTTTATTCACTTGTACCATACACCATACATAACTATTTACAGACGTCACAGCCAACAATTTGTATTTAACAAACCTTAATGTCAATACAAGGGATAAGCCAATTCTAGCTCTTTAAAAAGTAAAGAACATCTTCATTGGTTTTTAATATTTTGAGGTCATTTAGAGGTGGCGTTTTCAACTGCAGCTCGAGATCAAAAATAATATTTGATTTCTACTTTCTCTCTCGAAAACTTAAGCTCAAGTACTTTCCTCTAGCTTTAATAACAACGGAGATTTTTATTTAATCGAGTAAAACACGCGACACCCTGTAGAAGTGTCGATGAAAATGTGAGTTGTATAGTATTGATCTGATAAAATATACTTACCGTAGAATACTTGCAACATAGTACCTTTTAGTCGTAGAATGTTTACCTAAAGTTAATAACAGAGAAGTAGAGGTGCTTCCTTACCTTTGCATAATCTTTAATCTTTAAAATAAATAAAACTCTTCACGGATACTACGATTCCAGGACGATTTTTATACCAGAAGTGTTAGAAAATTGGTCGAATACTAAAGGCGACGCGGCGGCTTTAAACGACCTTTCTGCCGTTTCCTGCCAAATCGATTTTATACGTAAGTGACGGGATTTCCCAATTCGTAGAATCTGTTTGCCAGATTTTTAAATCTGAAAAGCTCTATCACCCTGCGCGGATTCTGTAGAAATGACCGCATTATTGTTGGGGTTCTCGTCTGGGTAGCACGATGTCCGATATAGAATGCGAGCTGTGGGACGACGATTGTTGCGAGTACGACTGGTACGACTGGGATTGTTGCGGTTCATCAAAAAAAGAGAAGACCCAATGCAAAGCAGCTGGTAAGTCCATTTACTTAATTAGAGGTTTCAAATAGGCGAAAAGAAGCATGTACTTAATAGTTATTTAGACCATAAGTGTTAGAAGTTCAACTTTTTTACACAAATGTGAAAAATAAGCACGCTAACACGAATTGTCTATAAGATTTTTGAAAATTTCATTAAATATTCAAATCCAAGCCTATTTCGTATAAAATTTAATTGCCTTCATTTTAGTCAAGTGCGTTGGTCAGTTCTGGTAATTAAGGAAACGTCTTTATTTATTGAAATCTGTAATTTGTTCTCGTCAAAATAAAACTAAAAATGAATAAACGAATTAGTAATTTTTGTATTAAGTGCGCGAAATGAGTGTTTTTTTATGGCGCGTGAGAATGTCAATTTTCGCCGAGACCGTTATGTCGAGGCAGAAAAGTCATTCAAACGCCCCATAAAAACACGAATTTTGCCACGAAATACAAACAACGTTTTTTCTACAGCCGTCAAAAAAAAAATAAAAGATTATCTGCAACAAAATCATACGTATATAGCAAATAAGTAGAGTAATATTATTATGTACGTAACGTTTTATATGTGTTATGTAGCTAAGGAAACGTACGAATACCGCAAAATACTACTTTGCCGTACGAATACCGCAAAGTGCAACTTTCTGATTAATAAATTGTACGGCAAAGTAGCTCTTTCAATGCTAGTGTACGAAAAATATTATTTTTTCACGTGTTAAAAAAACTAAACTTCGCGTATCTACAGTGTGGTCCATTAAGTGTGCAACAAATGAGACACTTTTTTATTAGTTGTACAATCGAAATTTAAATACGGCCACAAGTTAGTGCATGTTTGATAACCATATCAGATGCCCTTAGAATGGCTTCAAGTCAAACAATATACAGGGCAGGACAAAAATATGAAATTCGTTCAAGAATAAAGTTACTTTATTTCAAAAAATATGGCAGAATTTTATTGAGAAAAGTTGTTTAGAATCAAAAGTTATGCTGAAATACAAAGTCATGCCCTCCTATTCGAATTTTGGTTTTTTATGTAAAATTTTGTATTATCCCCGTATGATACATATTTTTATTATTCTGATTTTATTAAGAGTTTTTTTCATATGTAAATTATCATTAGTAAAGCATTTGCCTTGTTAAAAAGAATATTTGCGAAATTCTAAAGTTCTGTTAAATATCGTTGCAACAAACATGAAGTGGACGCTTACCTAAAAAAATATAAATCCAAGTAAATTTTATAAATACGCTTCAAGTTGCCAAAAATTATTTAAAAGTGATCTGGTTGTGGCTGCTTTAAATACATATAAAATCAGAATAATAAAAATATGTATCATACGGGGGTAATACAAAATTTTCCAAAAAAGAATCAAAATTCGAATAAGAGGCCGTGACTTTGTATTTGAGCATAACTTTTGATTCTAAACAACTTTTTTCAATAACATTTTGCTATATTTTTTGAAATAAGGTAACTTTATTCTTGAACGAATTTCATATTTTTTGTCCTGCTCTGTATATTGTTTGACTTGAAGCCATTCTAAGGGCATCTAATATGGTTATCAAACATGCACTAACTTTTGGCGGTATTTAAATTTCGATTATACAACTAATAAAAAAATTCCCATTTGTTGCAAACTTAATGGACCACCCTGTATAGCAGTGCATAAATGTCACGTTTTTTTGACGGCTGTAGAAAAAATAATTTGTTTCTAAAATCGTTCATTCCTAAATCGCTTTTTTTCATTGAGTGAAAAACGGTGGCACTTCACACACTGAAATTAATTTAAAAATGCCTACTTTTTTAAATGAAATTTAAAAAAATATGTTATTCCATTTTTGCAAGATATACACATTTTTGTTTTAATTACGTGTGATTAATAAATATGATAATTTCGGTCTTACTCTATCCATTTTTTTTCATTTTCAAGCTGGCCAAGTCCTAATAAAGCTTAATGAAATTATTTTAAAGATGGGCGATTGTTCAACAGCCCAACTGGATTGAATTGAAGTTTACGTGTAATATATTAAACCAACAAATATGTTTAATATTGAGATGTAAACTTTCAAAGGCAGCTATTAGAGATTATCTAAAAATCATAACTCTATAATAAAGCAGAACACTTCCCAAGGTCAAACATATCAACTCGTGGTCTATGCGTGGTTACGATTGTGGGCGGCGTCTTGATATTAGCAGCGTTGCCAGACCTGGTACAATTCTAAGAATCTGGTACATTCTGAAACCGTTTCCTACAAAAGTACATTTTTAAAACGGGCATGCGCTCAGTCTGGCAACCCTGCATATTCTGACCCGAGTCGTGCCGACCTACCGATGCCATCGGTGACGTAACCGATCCTTGCCGTTTATGTTTGTAAAAGTGTGGTTAAAGTTTACAAATGGAAACAAAATTTATTTTATGTACAAGAATCTGATGAAATCGAAAATACTGCAACGTGCATCCAAATGGAAGGTGTATAAGTCAATGATAAGGCCAGTGATGATCTACGGGTGCGAGACGTGGTCGTTAACAATGAGAGACCAAAACGCACTACGAACTGCAGAAAGAGCAATAATGAGGAAGATATGGGGCCCAGTGCAAGATATGAATGGCCCACGGCGTAGAACGAACGTGGAATTAGACGTGCTAATAAGTGGTGCAGATATAGTGCGTCTTGTGAAAGCACAAAGACTCAGGTGGTTGGGGCATGTCGAGCGGATGACGATTGACAGGGCAGTAAAAAGCGTTTTCGAATGGAGGCCGGACTACGGAAGGACCAGGGGAAGACCCAAGGAAAGATGGCTAGACGGTGTTCAGCGGGACTTGAGAACCTTAAGGGTGCTCAACTGGAGACGAGTCGCACAGGACAGAGCCCGGTGGAACAACGTTGTAAAGGAGGCTAAAATCCACAAAGGATTGTAACGCCGGTTAAGTAAAGTAAGTAAATTGTAGCAACTGTTGAATTTGAAAAGACGTCATTATTATCAAAGCAAAATCGTTGATATCAAGAAGCCCTAAATCACTTTCAACACCTTGTTCTTTATACCGGGTGGCCATAAATATCTGATATCACATTACCTTTGGAATCAACACCGCTTTACTAAAGCGATGAATACAACTAAACTAATAAATGTCATTAATGTCATCACAACTAAAATTCCTGTCTGTCAAAAATTATTACTGATTGCAATAAATAATGGAGTTAGAACAGGAGATTTTTATAATCGAGTTGTAGGCTAAACTGCAGAATCCGGGGCACATTCTCCTCCTCTTATTGCATTTTATTACATTACATAGGTACCAATACTTATTGTAATTGAAATATAATACTAACCCAACATTTATAAGTAGCTAATTCCATGGCTACCGAGATCTCAGATATTTATGGTCACCCGGTATAACAATACTGGACACTCGTCACATAGACTTTTCGTATCTTCAACCCACAATTTTATGTATTTGTACTATAATCTATACCTACAAAAATCTCTTAGGCCAGCTACAGTAGGATCGGCCTGCCGAAAAAATCCAAGTGAGCTGAGATTTTGCATACACCTTTGACATTACAAATAATGTCTCAAAAGTCCCCATCGATATGGCGCTTGCGATTTGAGTTATTCAACGTCAAAGGTCACAGAAATAAGTTTTTCGCAAATATCTCGCTTTCTATGGGTCGTATGACTTTTTTAGTTATTACAAAAAATGAAGGCTAGGAAATTCTCTACAAAAAAGATTATACAGGTGCTTTACGTACAACTAACCATTCAGTAAATAACACACTGTTGAGTTTTGCAGACGGGTTTTACTTCCTTTTACGATAAAGGAAGTATTGCATTCACCCCAAAAATTCTAAATTGAGTTTTCAACAGATCTTCACGTTTTAGAGTCCCCTGAACCCAAAAACACGTGTTTTTGTTCATTGGTCGGTCTGTCTGTCTGTCTGCGAACAGAATATCTCATAAACGGAAAGAGGTATGGCGTTGAAACTTCAAATATAAGTTTTGTGTACTTTCTAAACGCGACAGCTATCTTTTGAAGAAAATCGCATAACCGGAAGTATGATGTTTACTCTTGTGTTTCAAAAACGGCTCCAACGAGTTTTTTCAAACTATACATTTTTATTAAATTTTATATGTGGATTGATTGAGATGAGTGATTTTCAAGTTGAATTTTAGAGGTATTCAACTGAAAAATCACTTATCTCACATCAATACACACCGGTTATGTAATTTTCTTCAGAAGCTTGCTGTCGCATTTAGATAGTACAAAAAACTTATATATGAAGTTTCAACGCCATACCTCTTTTCGTTAATGAGTTATTCTGTTGGCAGACAGACCGACGGACGGACACACAGACCAATGAGCAAAAACATGTTTTTTGGGTTCAGGGGACTCTACAACGTGAAGATGTGTTGAAAACCCAGTTTCCGAATTTTTGGGGTGAATCCAATACTTTCTTTATCGTAAAAAGAAGTAAAACCCGTCTGCAAAACTTAATACTGTGTTATTTACTGAACGGTTAGTTGTATGTAAAAAAGCTATATAATCTTTTTTGTAGAGAATTTCCTAGCCTTCATTTTTTGTAATAACTAAAAAAGTCATACGACCCATAGAAAGCGAGATATTTGCGAAAAACTTATTTCTGTGACCTTTGACCTTGAATAACTCAAAACGCAAGCGCCATATCGATGGGGACTTTTGAGACATTATTTGTAATTTCAAAATAAAGGTGTATGCAAAATTTCAGCTCACTTGGATTTTTTCGGCAGATGCTGCGGTTGTCCGTCTAATGTAACTGGACTATCTTGCGATATTGTGCAAGTCAAAGTGTGAAAATTGCTGTTGATTTTGTTAATTCTGTTATTTTGTTATTGCTATTGTCGCTATTTTTGTGTGTGTTATTAATTCTGTTTTGAAATGCGCCATACCACAATGATGAGTACGCCTCCGATTTATTGAGTCGTTTAGCTTAAATAAGGTTAACGATTTAATGTCAATATGATAGATGTCAAAAGTGTTACCAATACAAAACTTGGAAATTACTAGATTCTAACATTAGTTCTGCCATCTATGACCACTGGTTTGGATTCAAGTTGTAGTGACATCGCCATGGATATGCCATCTACGAGTGCTGGTCCAAGTTCAGACGACATCCCCATGGACATGTGAGCTATAGGTATCGGTTCAATTTCCAGTGACATCGTAATAGGCATATGTGATGAAGAGGTTTGTAATTTTGTGAATTATCTGTTACAATGTTATGTACCTATTTTAATTATGGATTGCAGCTATGGTGTCACTGTAGGAAACCAGACGACGGCGAACAAATGGTAAAATGTTATGACAGAAAATGTAGAATAAAATGGTACCATTCAGCATGCCTACAATTAAAAAAATTCCTAAAGGAAAGTGGTTATGTGAACTCTGTAAATATACTGCTCCACAAATGAACTGGACCATTTGCATATATTGGTGCAATTTTTAAAAATATTTTCCAAAAGGGCAGTCATGAAATTTTTGGTAACCTTTCATGATTGTGTCACTATAAAAAGCATTTCTTTTCATAATTCTGTTTAAAGAAAACGAAGTCCATTAATAAAATATCATTTTAAAATTTTGAATTTTGCCCAAATATTGATAGCACATTGCATACAAAGTATGCCGAATTGTTGCCAAAGATTTTTAAACGTTCTGGAGAGACTCAAAGAACTATTAATTAAACCTTTTTTTGTGATTCGTCTTATTTTTGTGAAACATAGTTTCATAATTTTATTAATATGATTTTGTTAATTCTTCAGTTGATATTTGAGAATAGTGAAATTAAATATGCTTAATATGAGTATACTATAAAACAAAAGCTTTTATATACAGTGTGTCCCCGGATAGGTGAAACGACTCTTGTGAAAGGTAAAAAATTCTCGATTTAAATTTTCATTTTTTGGGGTTCAGCCCTGCTTGGTTAAAGGCGAATTTCCAACATAATTTTAGTTCTGAGAGATCAAGTATGCCTTGGAAATTTTAAAAAACCTATTTTTCTGTGAGGTAAAGTACCTTATATGTGGCAAATACGACAAAAAGTTATTAAAAAAAGTTGTTTAGAATCAACACATAGGCCTCTATACCAAATTTCAAAATCCTCAGCCAACTTTGATCTCTCAATTTCTTTTTATGCTTAGGTCCCAAATCAAAGAATTTTACTTTTAACAAAGTTTTTTATTTCATAATAAAAAAACTTTGTTAAAAATAAAATTCTTTGATTTGGGAAATAAACTTGAAAGAAAATGTGAGAAATCAAAGTTGGCCGCGGATTTTGAAATTTGGTATAGGGGCCTAGATGTTGATTCTAAACAACTTTTCTTTATAACTTTTTGTCGTATTTGCCACATAAAGGGTACTTTACCTTACAGAAAAATAGATTTTTAAAAATTTCCAAGGCATACTTGATTTTTCAAAACTGAAATGATGTTAGAAATTCGCCTTTAACGAAGCAGGGGGGCTGAACCCCAAAAAATGAAAATTTAAATCGAGAATTTTTTACCTTTTACAAGAGTTGTTTCACCTATCCGGGGACACACTGTATACAGTCTGTTCTATAAAAAAGGCCCCGCCTTCTAGCTACTTTATTATTTATTTTAGACCCAATAAACCTTATATCAAATCAAATGGCGCATAAAAACCTACATTTTAACACTATCAAATTTTTTTTATCTTCAATTGTTTCAGAGTGGTGACGTCACGTGCAATTTTTTTAAATGACACGGTATATATTTTTTGACATTTTCTGGTAGAGGTTTTTTTTCTCTTTTCAACAATATAAATATTTCATGCACTTGCATAAAAAAATTTTCGTGAAAAATTACAAAACTTTTTCACAGTGGGAGGCTATGATACAAAACTGTAAGCAAAAGTGTAACTCAGAAAAACAAAACAAATAGTAGCCAAACGCTTTAACTGTCAGATTTCAGAATAATCTAAAGTGTTTATTGTTTTGTTTTTCTGAGTTACACTTTTGTTTATAGTTTTGTATGGTGGCCTCCCACCGATAAAAAAGTTTTTTAATTTTTCTCGAAAATTTTCTTATGTAAGGGCATAAAATATTTATATTGTTGAAAAGAGAAAAAAAACCTCTACCAGAAAATGTCAAAAAATATACAGTGTCATTTAAAAAAATTGCACGTGACGTCACCACTCTGAAACAATTGAAGATAAAAAAAATTTGATAGTGTTAAAATGTAGGTTTTTATGTGCCATTTGATTTGATATAAGGTTATTGGGTCTAAAATAATTAATAAAGTAGCTAGAAGGCGGGGCCTTTTTTATAGAACAGACGGTATATATATTGTGACGTAATGTAATAAATACATTTTTATGGGTGGTCCAGTACATTTGTGGAGCAGTATATAAATAGAATTATTTTGTTATTCTATGTTGATAGAATTTGTAAATATGTTGATCCTTTATACTTTATCCATTGCAATTCTTTTTCATACTTAATTTAGACATTAGTTATTCTGTTATTTTGTACTGTTATGTAAATATTTTGATTGTTTATGTACCTTAAATTCATTAAAATTTTGTTATAAATTATGGAATAATAAGATTAATGATAGCAAGCTGCTTTTGCTATTAACTTTAAGAGTACCCGCTAGGCTTGTTCGTTTCTCACGGTTATTCTTTGTACCTTCTTTTTATACCAGAATTCCGATTACTGATATATTAAAGCTTGTGAATCAAATTTACATACTGCTCAACATTGATTTGTCAGCTCCATACCGTATGTTTGCATCTGTTGTAAAAAAGTATTATTATAACTAAAATGAAACAAAATGAACTATTGATGTAACAAATTTTTAAGACTTAAATTTACCAATCAGTACGGGAAGTCATAGTAGCAAGTTACGGCATCGATCCATCTCCTGCAACCATGATTAAAGTTTATTTTAGTTAGGATGATTATTTTAATTTTAATTTACATGCTATAACGCTCATACCTGCATATAGCAGAATATATCTACACTGCATTTCTTGTAATAAGGGTAACACTTGTTAGAGATGCCACAATAAATAAATATTAAATAGCTTCAAAATATCCGTTATTCTTTATGCATTAATAGTTATTTAACCAACAAGTGTGTTAATGAAGGCGATTAATAATCGAGTGAGTGCCTTTAATAATTGAGATTATTAATAGCCCATTAACAAACAAGTTGATTACAAAAATTTTTCGTTGACCTCAAAATCTTTTTTTGTGACGAAAAATTTGATTAATACAACTAACCTCCATGCAAAATATCATCAAAACATCAAAATCACAAAAACAGTTAATTAATGAAAAAGAGTGGATTAATCAAAAACAGTGTATTAATGACTTCTATTAATCCATCCTTTTTTAGAAAAAATAATTCATTAATATTGAAATTAAGAAGCGGTCAACGAAAAAATGAATTTTCTTATTCTTTTATGTTGTGTAGACAGCATGTGTAATTTTATTGATTGTTAATGTAGCTTACATAGATTTAAAATATCCTTATGTTTCTTATCGTATAGGTACCTACTATTTAATAATTTTTGCTATGTGATATTGTAATTTTGCTTTTTATTAATTGGCCACATGGAGAAAAAGATAATAAAATAATTTTACATTATATAATAAATGGTGGTGGATAGTATTAACGTTAGATCCTTAATTAACTAATTTTAATAATTTTGTAGATATTATTATTATTATTAAAGTAAAAATAATTAGATTAACTTTGTTAATACAATTTATTTCATATTTATACAATTATAGGAGAGCATAAATTTACGAGTGCAGAAGAAACTGTTAATATCTGATCTACCACAGCAACATCGTCAGTTTTCTTTTTCGCCAGGAACATAGGCATTGTTTCGTGAAGAACTGTATTCTTTTGACGAAGGACACCAATAACGCGTTGGACGTGTATTCTGAAAAAAAGATATAATTAAGATAATTATTGTAACAATATACTTGCACTACCTCACGCTTGCTATATTCCTGGTTGATGCTATATCCCTTGGATCGAGCTGCCGTTTCCCTTTTAGAAAAGCAGAGGCGTAACCAGTGTGGCCATATGTAGTCCTACGGAGTCTTATTAAAACGCCACGATCTGCCAATACAAAATCTTCTGGCAAGAGATTGTTTAAAATCCCACAATCCTCTCTTAGACCTTTATCGCTTATTCTGCCACCATATCCATGTGATACAAATGATATTGATCCAGGAGGAGTGATGCCTATTAGTACCTTTACCGTATTATGTTGTTTGTACGTAGATCATGTAGTACATTGTACTTCAAGGCTACTTGATTTTTCCACTCTCATCTCAAAACAATTGATTATTACTGAAATCTTGTTGCCAAATGCTACCTTGAAGCATTCTGGCATTGATTTAATCAGCTGATCTCGTTCAGGCCAAATAATAAAATTTTTCATCCGATGATACATAATATTCAATGTGGTATAAAATATTCTAGAAATTGTTTGTACACTGACGTTAAACATGTATGCCAATAAACTAAAATCTAAATGTAATCTAAGTTTTATCACCGTTATCAAAAACATGGCTCTAAGCATGTTTTACGTACTGAATTAGGAATAAATATATATAATTAAATGTGAACTGTATATATTGTATGTATTTGGTGTAGCATTTGCCATAGTAGACGTGTGTAAAAGATTTTTTTTTTGTAATGTCACAAACAAAGTATATCTATCTAACGCCCAAAACTTTAAATGCGGCATGTGCCGTGGGCTACGTCATTCTTCCATGCTCACGTAAAACTTTTACATTCACTGAAAAACTCTCACTTTTCTTAACTTGTAGAACAATTCTTTTCATAATTTTTTTTTACTGCGTTCCAACAACGTCGTATTAATTAGGACGCCTTCCAGGGACGAGCGTTTCCTTTCCAGAGACTTTCCATTTGAAAATATATTTTTTGGAACTTTTCCTTACTGCCAATCTCTAGCGTGCTTTTAAAACTTTCTTTAGTGCAACAAAAGTTATTAAATTCGTCGTACATTTTAAATGCGGCATATGCCGCGGGTTTCAGCTAGTCATATATAATACATACATGGTACCTATGCAATTTTTGTTGGTTTGCATATCAAAGAAATGCTTTTTGTGTTTTGTGCCATTAAATTAAAATATTATTCCATAGGCGGGTATGCATGTTTAGAGTAAAACTGTTTTGAATTTTAACTCAGTTTTGATGGCGTTTTCGAAAAAAATGATAAATGGAGAAGTTGTTCAGTTTAACGAGTTCTATTACGGGTTAAAATATTTGCACTCATTTCCATAACATCCTGTATATCAAATTTATAACAAAAGGTAAAAGGTATAAGGGATTACAGATTATGTATGTATAACAAAAGTTTTCCAACTCGATCTCGTTTAATCGTAGACCAAATAAAAAAGTGAAATTTAAAATTAAATAGATAATTAGTGAGCTAATCGCACGACGTAACTAGTAATTACACCATCTGATAGCTCCCAGTTGCTGTTAGTTTTTCTATATAAATGTTTTTTAAAGTTAAAATTAAGAGAGATATTGAGGGTGGTTCACTTTTCCAGAAGCACTTTGCATATTACAAAGTTCTTACCGATAGTGTTAGTTTCTTCTGCGTATTCTAAATATGTTCAATTGGTACTGTTCTTTTCACTTCCTTTTACAACAAAGGAAGTATTGGATTCACCCCAAATGGTATAACATGAAATCATGCAACTTTGATAAATTTGACTTGATCTACATTATGGGGGTGTGACAGTGCCAATTTGGTAGGAATAGAAACCGTCTTTTAGATTCCATAAATTTAAATTAATCTAATAACTAGCCATGAGCATCATTATTGATAATCGTCGTATTTTCGTAACTAAATAAATTTGTGTTTACCGACGCCCGTGAGGTTCAGCTACATATCAGGTTTGAATTAAAATGATTACTATTATTAACCCACTATATGTCTTGCAATATGTTTCTCAATTGGGGGAATCTGTAAATTAATGTATGTAATCTAGAGCAGAATCTTTTCATGACTTAAGTAGGTCGTTTGGCGCCGCTTATAGCCCAAGCGTAAGTTAAACATTTTTAGATTTCCTATTAAGCGTACTCAACATGTTTTGGCAACTAATTTATGTAATGATTTACCTTGTATTTTATTCTTTTTAATATGAGGTTAAATAGCCTTCAACTTTTATTTCATCCCCCATTTAATCACAAACGGACCTGTCTGCAGCTACCACTAAATAAAACGCAGATAGAATCCGCTATAATATGAAAATGTCACGAAATTCAGTAAAAATTACCAGAAGTGTGGTTCATAATGATTTGGAACACCTAAAGATTTAAGTGGATTAGTCCTACCGACATTAAGCGATGTGATGAAGTGCTTCTTGTTTGAACAAAACAAAGAATTTGAGAAAAACAAATCATTTAAGAGAAAACGTGTTGTGAAAATTGTGACCGCAAAAGTTGCAAATATCTGGCTTCAAGCCACGATACCTACAATCTCTTTGAAAACAATTGGCGAACGCATTGATAATTATTATCAAAAATATAAAACTGTGATGAAAACCAATCAAGATGAAAAGAAAATGCAATATTTTCAAATAAAACTGACAAAGCTACAAAACGAAAACTAGAAGCTTTTTGATGTTGCAGCTTGCAAATGTCTTTTGTTTGAAAGTTGTGATTGTGGTACTGGTAAAAAGGTTCCCTATAAAGAGCAACAGTTCTTGCAAGACCAAAGATCTTTCATATTGATAAGAGTATAATTAGAAGAGCTAGAAGTAAGAAGAGAGCCGGATTAAGAACATGTGGCACAATGACTTCATTGATAGGACTTTAGTTTGATGGTCGCAAAGACAAAACCATAACCACTGTAGATAATCGACGACAAACAACAACCGAAGAACACATTGTGTTAAATGGAGAGCCCGGTTCATCGTACTTAGGACATGTTACGCCTACTACAGAATCAGTTGCACACATTGTTAATTCTATTGTTGAATTTCTTGACAATTCGGCATATTAACAAATACCTTGGAAGCCATTGGATGTGACGGAGCCACAACAAATACCGGCAGTAAAGGTGGCATTGTCGTACTTTTACAAAAATATTTGAAGAAACCACTTCAATGGTTCAATTGCCGGCTGCATGCCAATGAACTTGCACTAAGGCATTTGATCGAGCATCTTGATGGAAATACAACTAGACCTACAGCATTCTCAGGAATAATAGAAAAATCATTGATTAAATGTGAGAAAATGCCAGTAATTAAATTTGAGATTATTGATTCTGAAATTATTGTTATCCTAAAACAAGATTTTAAAAAATTATTAAAAAAAATTTTTGCATTTGGTAACCCAGGTATATTCATGCAAAGGAAGATTACTGTCTGTCCACTGATTCTGAATAATTTTTCTTCCTCGCTTAGGTTATTTGTCTCCATGCCTTTTTCTGTGCAAGCAAAGAAGTTATATACAGGGTGTAGAAATGCTTTATGTACCATAGGTATTTCAATGGTAATTTCTTTCTATGGAAATATTTGCTTCCCTAATTATTTTAGAGCAAACTTGTAAAGACATTTTTTGTAGAGAAAAAAATGTATTCATGCCATTATTTGTAAGTTTACATTTCGGAAAAGCAAAAAAATTACAGAAATTGAAATTACCATTTTCACAAAAATGAATATTATGAAACAAATTCGTTTGCTGTTCATTTGTTTGCATCTGTCAAATTGATCTTTAAAGACTTCTTAGTTCACGTTTTTGTTGTATTACATGTAAAAAATGTATTCTGCCGCTGAAAAAGTGCAAATTCTCAAATGGTGGTATGGTGGAAGCAGTTCACTAAAAAAATAAGTGCTATGTTTGCCGCCACGTTTCCAAATAGAGCATTTCCCTCCCATACAACGGTTCAAAGAATTATCACATAATTTGAAAGGACAGGTACAGTAATTGAAAATTGCAAATGTGCCTTAAATGAACGGCAAAATAATATAAGGCATGAAAACGAAAATGAGTTTAATGTCTTAGCTGCAGTGATGGAAAATCCTAATGTCAGTTTAAGACAAATTGCTGAAAATTGTGACATTCACTTCACTACTGCACACAAAATTTTAAAGAAACACAAATTTCATTCTTACCACTGTCAATATCACCAAGAACTTTTACCACGTGATATGGAAAGAAGAGCAGAATTTGGTTATAACATGATGGAAAAAGCTAATGAAGATAGGAACTTCTTAAAATATATATGTTTCATGGTTGAATGCACATTTACTCTCTATAATGAGCCAAACAGACAAAACTGTAGAATATGGGCAACTCAGAATCCTTGTCTCTGTTTGCAAATGCACTCACAATATCCGCAAAAATTAAACGCCTAGTTGGGTATTTTAGGGCACCATATCATTGGTACTTTTTTTATCTATGGTAATTTAACTGGTGAAAAGTATCTGGAAATGTTGGAAGACCAAATAACACTAGCTTTAAACGAAGCAACCATAGAAAATGAAGAAATCTGGTATCAAATTGACAGCTGTCTTGCACACAATATCAGAGATGTGCGTGAATATCTAAATGAAAGTTTTAATCATAACGCCATTGGTAAAGGATATGCAGTTGACTGGCCTGCTCGAAGCACTGACCTCTCGATGAACGATTACTTCTTGTGGGGAAATTTAAAATTGAAAATTTACAGTGGTAAAAGATGCGAAAATCTAGAAGAATTAAGAAACTGCATTCGAGATCAGTGTGCTAGAATAACTCCCTGCCAATTAGCAAATGCTAGAAGAACATTTTATGATAGGTTAGGGTATTGTTTAGCTGCAAATGGTAGCTTATTTGAACATTTGTTATAAATATTTTGATTTTGTTATCAAATTAATTTATTTAAACGTTTATTTGGTGCACATGTAGTTGAAATACTTTAATATAAAAAATGATCTTGAGTCCTTATTATGATCATTATTGATTTTGAGCATTTAACTTTGTCAAAATTAGACTGATATTTTTCAATGACAGTACTTTTCTAGCAAAATTTTATGAGTGGCTATTTGTTTCAATAATTTCAAGGCACCATTGATTTTTGTGAAAATGGTAATTCTAATTTCTGTAATTTTTTCGGTTTTCCGAAATGTAAAATTACAAATAATGGCATGAATAGATGCAAGATTTTTTTCTCTACAAAAAACTTCTTTACAAGTTTGCTGTTAGTGCCATTTGTATTTTTCGTTCTGTTAGTGTCATGTCACTCTCTATGAAATTTTGTTTACCCTTCAGTTTATGTTTATTTTCCATTATCTTTTTTTGACTCCATTCGCTCACTTCCAGTAAGTAGTTAGTAAAGACTATTGTATGAAGGCTCAACATGTCCTTTTCTTCTTAGACCAGCAGCGGTAGTTTTGCTTGTTAATGCATCCTGCCAAATAAATATGTGATTCGTCAGACATCCACATATTGTCGACTATTCAGATCTGTCGTTTAATAAAACACAAAACTGCTGACAGAAACGTTCACAGCTAATAAAGTCATAATTTTGCAATTCCTGGACATTCTGAATCTTGTACGGATGATAATTTAAGTCCATGTGCAAAATGCTAAGCAAGCTGGCGTTGGACATGTTCAATGATACTGAATGCCTACAAGTAAATCGCTTAGGAAACTAGTCTATAACTTCTGTAACTTAATGTTTAAATCTGTAGGTACATATCGCAGTTGGTCTTCCTGGAGGATTAATTCGGGTAATGTTGAAGTGCCGTCTAAATATTCATTTGAGTATCTATTACAGGTCTATTTTTACTTCCTTTTGGATATTGGATTCACCCCAAAAATTCTAAATTGAGTTTTCAATAGATCTTCACGTTTTAGAGCCCTCTGAATTCCAAAAACCATCATGTTTTTGTTCATTGGTCTGTGTATCTGTTAACAGAATATCTCAAAAACAAAGAGGGATGGCGTTGAAACTTCATATATAAGTTTTGTGTACTATGTAGATGCGACAGCAAGCTTTTGAAGAAAATCGCATAACCCGAAGTATGGTGTTTACTTTTGTGATTCTTCAGTTTTATTCGATTTTTTCAAAAACGGCTCTAACGATTTTTTTTCAAACTTTACATTTTTATTACATTATTAATGTGTTTTGATGTGAGACGTGATTTTTCAGTTGAAAACCTCTAAAATGGGTTTATTTTGTTTTTCTTCATATTTTTTTTATTAACTCCTATTTTAAATAGAACACCTGGTATATTAGTATATTTTGGAATTCAGCTTAAACTTTTAGCAAAAATTTGTCGCTTCAACTAACGCTCTATTTTGTATGGTTTTTGTAGAATTTGTAATTTTTGAAAATTTTTGACAAATGCTTAAAAATTAAAAATCAATTTTTTTGCTAATTATAAGATTGTGTGCGTGTATCACAACAGATTTTTAAAATATTGTTCAATGATGAACGCACAATGCTGATCATGACATTCATGATTAGGTACTAAAACTTTAGTGACAGCTACTAGATATGATAAGTATGACCTCGAATATCATATATAATGCAACTAGTGGGTTCTTGATTATCAAATAATCATTTCTGTTTACAAATGATATGGTAATCAAAAAGACATGAGTAGCATTCGGATAGATTATATCACAACTCAGCAGATAACATGATGTTTGTGAAGGTATTTGACTATCAGTTATTCTTCAAGAAGGTATATGATTATCACAGTTGCTATGTACATTATCAAAAGTTAGTGTACATGCGTAACTATGCATTTTTACAGTTTTTTATTAGTTGATGTTATGAGGAGTAGTATAATCTAGATAATACCATAGTAATAACACTTTGAAATGTTACTTGTTTTTATGGTGCAGCCTGAACTAATTTATGAAAATTTATAATAGTCGAGTTTTTCTTGGCTTTCCGTTCCATTATTTGAAATTTGTACTCCAGTGTACCGACTCATAGCTATAATATGTATAGTATGATTAAAAATTAATCTCATCTAGTATGGCTGTGGAAGTGCAAACAAACGCCTTTAAAATTGGCTTACATACTTATATTTAATTCAAACTGTCAAATTTTATTATTAAATATTCTTTTTGTCCATCCTATTACAATATTATATTGAAATAAATGAATTTGCACGTAAAAGTAATGTAATTATCCAACAAATAAGCTTGCGCCGGTCGAATAGATACTTAATCTTAAATCTAACCTAAAAATTAAATATATTGGAGCCAGTTTTAAAGGGAGCAATTTGTTCTTTCATAGCCATACTAGATGAGATTAATTTTTGATCATACTTTAGTTTCCTTTCTAATTTTTGGTAGATTATTTCTGTACTGTTGGTTCTCTTCCCTGATTTTGTTTATCAAATTCCCAAAGTTGAAACTGTTTTTGCTGTTACCTTTTTTGTTTGTTACTGTTTTGCTATTCTTATTGTTTCAGCTAATCACATCAAGCTCCGACCTGTTTTACGCAGCAGTTCCACTGAGCCACCACGACCCACAACGGCCATCAAAGAAGAAAATGTGTTGCGGTCAGCGGGAACTACTATCTACTATACATTTAAATTTCGCACGTACTTGACACTCGCCATGCACAGATTTACCAACATTTTTACACGTTAAAACTGCTAGTAATAAATGACATTGAGTACATAGATGTATTATTTATTTTGCGAATTGAAAATATGTGTATTTTCAGATAGGGAAGAAGTGTTAAGAAACTACTATTACATTTGGGGAAAAATAAATCAAAAGCAGCAAAGTGTGGGGGCGAGAGATATTTTGACACAGAGAGCAGCTCGGAGAAACTGGTGCCAGAATTAGTTAACGATTTAGAGAAGTTCTACAGCTACTACAGTATGAACCAAGATTGTCACATTTATTACTATCAAACGTCGACCATTATTTTAATCTTGACGTTTCAAACACCGCGAAACATCTAGCCGGTTGGTAATAACCTCATAACAGAGAGCCCTAACGGTTACCTAGCGCTTGCGCATCGCTAACCAGCGGCATCCACAAAAATTCAGACCGGTTGGAAATTTCAAACTGGTTGATGGCTGTAGGTAGCTAGCGATGACCCAGTAAGACCAGCCGCGTATCATTACGCATGCTGGAATTTTATTTGATGGTCATTGGTGGCTTAGTGGGGACTGCGGCCTTACTGTCTTCATCTTTGTCTATGAGTGCGCTGAATGCGACACTGCAGTTAGAATTGGTAATATTGATTGTAGTTTAAGCTTTTATTCAAAGTGAGCTTGAAAACTGCCAAATCAACAGTTCAATTAATATCATTTGCAGTTTCTATGCAAACAAGAAAAAACCATTGAAATTCAATGTACGAACAAATACAGAAATATAATAAGGATTAGTCAATGGATATAGGCTTGTTTCAATATAAGTATTAATTTTGCACTATTAAAAAATAAATAATACAAAACTATGAGAATTTACATCGGACAAAATTTTTCACTAACTTCTATTATAAGCAGCTGCAATGCAAATCGACCATAAATTTTAAACACTACTGTACTGGAGGCAATTTTATATGTTTGTTTATAATAATAACTAATTTGCTGGATACACAGCATTAGAAAGTATGTTTTTATTCATAATGACAAAATATCTTTGATGATAACACTATTATTTTTTACATTTCTAAAATATTTACTTATGCAAAATATAAAATTAACAACATAAACAAGTACAATAACATCAAGTATTAAAAATTATGTTCTAAAAGCGGATTCATATCACGACTTTGAAATGCCAAAACGCCTAATGGGCATCCCTCAAATATGGAGGTATCTGAAAACCACAAATTAGTGATATATTGTTGCTGCTTTAAGTAACAAACCTTCAACAAGTTGAGATTTCTTTCTCTTGGGTTCATTTTCTGAAGAAATTTCCATTTCTGCTTCTCCACTATAACTGGATTGGTTGGAGAATTTCTCAAACTTAGAAATTGCCTGCTCTACTTCATCTGCAGTTGGCATTTCATAGTCTAAAACGGGACAATCTCTGGGAGTTAACCAGATGTTATGTAGCGACTCGACTTCAGCAATATAATTCGCAGGACAATTGCAGAGCTGCAGTAAGCTGCAAATTGATTTCAGGTTAATGCAGAAGTCGGCGCAGCTTGCAACCACTTACTAGGGCAAGTAGGTGAGTGAAAATTTATGGGGGTTGCTGGTAGCTTGCAAATGAAGGGTTTCAATTTGGGCGATGAGTTCGGAGCAGCTGGCAAAATCAAAATTAAATAAGTCCTCTAGCTCACTAGTGGCGCTGCTCTGAAATTGTTCACATTATTTTTGTCAGTAACTAATGGCGGTTCAATGAAAACTTGGAGTCCAGAATACTGGCATTTAATTTTTAAGTTATTTTGTCGAATATGCCATTTTCAAGGTTTTTGTATTTCTAGAGTACTGGTTATTTTACAGTTTTAATTATAACCTAACGGTAAGTGCACTGTTGCAATGATTGCTAAAAGCGAGGACATGTTTTCAATCACATAAACAGCTTAACACTCTCAAGTGTGTAAAATAAGAAAACGCCTTTGCAATAGACAAAGACGACGGCATTATCGGACTCCATGTTTTGCTGAACATGCGTTAGCCTAAGTTACTCACTGGAATGTTTCCAAAGTTGTTATGACGAGTTTTTGCAAAGAGCAAGGATTTCAAAATCTGTGCAAGCCAAAGGCTTCCATTTTTACTAATTCCAGGAGTTAGTTCATGAATGCTAACGTTTAATAATCGTTTAAGTAATGGGAACAGCATATTTTCCGCACATAGCAAATTGATGATATCTTCCCAAATCTGTATGAATTCTGGAGCAATATCATAAATCCCTGAAATAAACATTTTCAATTATTGAGCTTCCTAATTTTTCAGTTTTACCATTGTCTTTTATTACTGGTTCAAAGGCAAATAAACTTCCACCAGTAACTAAAATACTCGCAACTAAATCGGCATTTTCTTTTTTACTAGAGATAAGTGTGCCAATGTCATCGAATAATAAACGTAAAGCTTCAGACACTTTCATGGCAGGATCAATATAGCGTCTAACTGTACACTCATTAATTCTTTCATGCAAGTTTGCATCTACAGAAGCTACATCTTTTACACACAAAATGCGATGCTTGTTCAAGTAATAAACCACATTTATTTCGCAATAAATTCGAATTTCCAAATCAATTCCCGTTGTAACTTCGGGAACAGCAATGCAGTCATTCAGAGTGAGGTTCTGCTTTTCCCAGTACTCTCTTTTAACCCAATCAAAGCAAAAGTTCAGCCCTTGATCCAGCATGAATTGGGAAGGCAGGACTGAGTCGTCCGCCACATTATGCCTTATAGTAATCAAGCAATCTGGAATGTTGTTCTTCATAGCAACTTTATAAAACGTCTCCTGCTTATCACCACTTGCACCACACAAGTTTAAAAACCTAAAATGGGTCGTGCAGCTTGCATAATCGCTATAACATTTGCGTACCTCGAGATAGCCTTCCCGTATAAGTCCTGTATGTTTCCTTCGCACACTGCAACTTTGTCCTGCAGCAGAGCATCGAGAATTATGAGCGTGCCCTCCACGCCCCTGGGAAGCTTGGGGGTTCGAAGCTTCCACATTCGTATTATGTCCAATGCTCGGCGCTTTTGGACATCTGAGCCCCCAAAAATGAGATCCTTTACGTACCTCCATTCCGCGCTAAACATGACGGAGATAAGTTAGGTTATGTTAGGTTGTTTAGGTTATTACCTGTTGAACCAGGGAACGAGCATTTTTCCGAAGTGTTTCTGTGATAAGGCCATGGTTTTAGTTGTCTATGCGCTTTTTAAAGTAAAATTATTTATGAAATACGTTAGAACAGAAAATAAGCAGCCGTTAATAAGCACAAACCAATAACTAATAATAGGTACACGTTGTCAGTGTTGCCAACACTTCGCAAGTTGTATTCGCTAAATTGGTACTAAAAGTCTCCATTTTCAGATCAAAAGTCGCCAAATACGAAATACCCATATTAGAAAATCAAGCATTTATTTTTTACACAGAATAAAGAAATACGTAAACTACTTATGAATATAAAAATAAAAACTTACCTATTTATTTAAGGAAAAAATCTGGTGTGATACACTCACACAACTTCGTTTTACAGTGATCTTACAATTAGTCTCAAATTTCATTTTTAATTTTTAACCATTTGTTAAAAATTTTAAAAAAATACAAATTCTACAAAAACGGTACAAAATCGAGTGTTAGTTGAAGAGACAAATTTTTTCTAGAATTTTAAGGTGAATTTAAAAATGTAATAATATACCGGGTGTTTTATTTAAAATAGGAGTTAATAAAAAAAATAGAAAAAAAAACAAAAGAAACCCACTTTAGAAGTATTCAACTGGAAAATCACCTATCTCACATCAATACAAATTAAAAATGTAAAGTTAAAAAAAAATCGTTAGAGCCGTTTTTGAAAAAATCGAAAAAAACTGAAAAATCACAAAAGTAAACACCTACTTCCGGTTATGCGATTTTCTTCAAAAGCTTGCTGTCTCATCTACATAGTACACAAAACTTATATATGAAGTTTCAACGCCATACCTCTTTTTGTTTTTGAGATATTCTGTTCACAGACAGACAGACACACACACAGACAGACAGACACACAGACAGACAGACCAAGAAAAAAAAATATGTTTTTTGGGATCAGGGGACTCTAAAACGTGAAGATCCGTTGAAAACTCAATTTCGAATTTTTGGGGTGAATCCAATACTTCCTTTATAGTAAAAGGAAGTAAAAAACAATTTAACGTTCTAATTCTTCGTACCAAGTGATTACAATTGACAATGACAAATTGTGCAATGTGCAAACGTTGCAAAGAGTAAAGATAAAGCTCCTTCAGTTTTTAATTTCAAATC
Source organism: Agriotes lineatus (assembly GCA_940337035.1). NCBI lineage: Eukaryota > Metazoa > Arthropoda > Insecta > Coleoptera > Elateridae > Agriotes > Agriotes lineatus. The sequence goes on from CALNHX010006753.1 coordinate 78,419, forward strand.
TCCGGCGTCATGAGCTCAAATATGACCGTCTGGTCACGTACGAAATACAAATAAATGTCAGGTAAATATAATATAATTTCAGGCGTTAATCATATCAGTATAACAAATTTGCAAATAATATTTTGAAATTCTTTCGTATATGAAAATTGTTGAGGATACATGTATGTGTAGCTTTAGAAATATTAAAATTAATAAATTTTTACATATCACTTATAATAATGCAGAAGACTAAAAGCCGTGTTTACACAACTAAAAGTACCACAGTTGCATTCGACCATTTCTATTTTCGGGTTTTTGTAAACAAACTTCCCTTAACTTTTAATAGCGATATTATCACAGAAAACAATTATTTATTATGCCTATTTCTTGTGTTTTTTAAAACTATTGACTCAGCTTCAAAGGCAAGTCCACTTTGGTTAATTTTCATATCTGCTTACTGAACGCTGCCAAGCAACCAAGCAACGAAATCCAAGCCGTACGTTTCTAGCATAGTGTAAAAGCGACGCCAACGTTAACGCTACATAACTTATATTTCTGCAAATTTTTATGCTTGGCCTCTTCGCCCAGTAAAATGAAACAAGCTGGTAAATCATAGCGGCAACGACGACAGCAGCAAATCAAAAACCTTCATGCAGAAAAAGCCATCCATGAATGCAAGTGGGCGAAAGAAGTAACTCGTACTTTGAATAAACAAAAACGCCAACTTATGACCGATGTGATCAACGACGACAGCAGCTAAAAATGTTGTATTTTAGGTTCCGGCTTCAAAATTTAAAGGCGTTCACAGAACAAAACTGAAAAAACTATCCCTGTCCTTGATACGTTCAGTATGTTATCCCTTAGCAACTCGCTTTAACACGACGGCTACAGTTTATGGTTGTGAACATGAAAAGAAAGCCCTACAAGCTTACACTAATAAGACGGAGAAAACCCACATACATTTTGTTAGCAAACAATAGGTCTATGTCTAAACCGACAGTACCCACAGATTGGGGCATCTCCGGATGGATATGCCATCTACGAGTGCTGGTCCAAGTTCAGATGACATCCCCATGGACATGCGAGCTATAGGTGTTGGTTCAATTTCCAGTGACATTGTAATAGGCACCGATGATGAAGAGGTTTGTATTTTTGTGAATTATATGTTACAATGTTATGTACCTATTTTGATTATGGATTGCAGCTATGGTGTCACTGTAGGAAACCAGACGACGGCGAACAAATGGTAAAATGTTCTGACAGAAAATGTAGAATAAAATTGTACCATTCAGCATGCCTACAATTAAAAAAAATTCCTAAAGGAAAGTGGTTATGTGAAGTCTGTAAATATAAATAGAATTATTTTGTGTAAATATTTTGATTGTTTATGTACATTAAATAGCTTCTAAATATCTTTTATACTTTATGCATTAAAATTATTTTTCTTACTTAATTTAGACATTAATTATTCTTTTATGTTGTGTAGACAGCATGTGTAATTTTATTGATTGTTAATGTAGCTTACATAGTTTCGAAATATCCTTATGTTTGTTATCGTATAGGTACTATTTAATAATTTTTTCGAAATATCCTTATGTTTCTTATCGTATAGGTACTATTTAATAAATTTTGCTATGTGATATTCTAATTTTGCTTTTTATTAATTGGCCACATGCAGAAAAAGATAATCAAATAATTCTACATTATATAATAAATGGTGGTGGATAGTATTAACGTTAGATCCTTAAGTAAGTATCGTTTATTGTCAACAGATCAACTACAAAAGTGACATGGACATTGTCAGATAAATGTAATACCTAATGTAGTACAATGTTGTTGTAGTCATAAAAACACTTTTTAATTAAAATGGATTTAAGTTAAATTTATCGATTTTATATGATTTAATATATATCGGTAGCGAATTGTAGATTTTAATACAATTATAAATGGGGGACTTTTTAAATTCAGCAGTCCGACGCCTAGGTATGGCTAACAGGTCACCATGTCTGGTGGGATATTGATGAGTATTGTTACTCGTTGAAAAATAATGCATATGTTGCTGCGCAAATACTGCTAATTTGAAAATATAGATGGAAATGTTGGTAAGTTGTTCTCCAAAAAGAAAGGTTTGCACGACTGGCGAGTAGACGCTTTTGGAGAACAAATACTCGCTTCCATTTGGTAGCCATACCCCATAACAAAACATTATAAGTCATGTGGCTGAAAGCCAAGGCATAATATACCTGTATTAAGTCAGACGTGTCAAGTACCGGCTTTAATTTTAAAAGAGCGTAGTAAGCACAATTCAGTTTTTTACATACTAAGTTTATTTGTTCCCTCCAGTCGAGATTAGAATCGATACATATGCCTAGATAAGCGCACAATTGGGAATTATATGGAATACCCTTTATATTATTCAAGGCATTAAAGTTCACACAAACAGTTTTGTTCATGTTGAGTACAAGTTGATTTTTTAAGCACCAGTTTTTGAACTCCAGGTGACAAATTTCAATTTTATAAGTGAGTTCCTTTACCGTATCGGCAGATACAGTGAAGGCTGTGTCGTCAGCGAAGCTAACGATTTGCGCGCATGTAACATGTAAGGGCAAATCGGTAACATACAATAGATACAGCAAGGGGCTTAATACCGAGCCCTGAACAACATCTAAGTTTATACGGACAGATTGTATAGTCAAAATTATACCCATTCGGAGTCACGTGACTTTTGTCTGTCACTGTTCATCTTTAGCAAGATAGATGAAATGGAAGAAATTTGAAAAAAAAGCATGTCGATTCATAAAATTAATTTTAAAAATTTGACGTTTCTAATCTGTCAGATTATATTTTTCGTGTAAGTTATTGAGATAAGGGTAATAAAACCTAAAATTGTCGAGCCGAAAACTGGAAATTAAAAGAAACCATCGGACATGCGGTATAACGAGCAGTCACAACAATTAATTTGAATATTATGCGTTGTTTTTTATGAAGAGTACAATATTAATAAAAGTAAATCAACAGTTTCACCCTCCAACGCTGTTCGCCGTGCTTCTCTTGCGTTAAATATCTCGGAGAGCACAATTTACCGAAAATATGAGCCAGAAAGTGAAGAATGCAAAAACGAAGCAGTCAAGACACTATATATAAAATGTATGTAGCTAAAGAATTTGTAACCATAAAAAATCTAAAAAATGCTTGGTTGAAGAATCTGGAGGAGATTTTTCACATTCAGTTTCTTCCCTAAATAGATTATGCAAGGAAATAGGCTTCAAATGGCAATGTTCTATAACAGAATATGCATGCACAGAAATTAACTTAAAATTTGCTATACGCAGCAGGTTTTTTTACGACATGTTATGTTTTCTTTAACCTGTAAATTCAGTTTAATTTCATATAAGAGAATAAACCCGTAGCAACCTTGTTTTAGAAATTGGCATATGTCAGGATAACCTACAAAACGGAATGTCATTTATTTCCCTAAAATTGCATTTTTAAGAATCGACATACGTAAAATTACTAGATTATCACGTGACTCCGAATGGGTATAAATTTGACTATATTTATTCAGGAACGATACCATTCGATTTGCCACAACTTTTTCGCACACTTTGGAAAAGACACTCACAACTGATAATGAACTAATTTTTTTAAATTTTATTTAAAAAAGTAGGCTTTTTTTAATTAATTTCGGTGTGTTAAGTGCCACTTTTTTCACTCAGTGAAAAAAGTGACACTTTGCTTTTAATTTAGGAATGAACTATTCTAATTGGACGTTTCCTTAGTTACCAATCGACGTTTCCTTAGTTACCAGAACTGACCAACGCACTTGACTAAAATGAAGGCAAATACAATTCTATACAAAATAGGCTTGGATTTGAATGTTTAATGAAATTTTAAAAAATCTTATAGACAACTCGTGTTAGCGTGCTTATTTTTCACGCATGTAGAATATTAAACTAGGCTGCGCCTCGTTTAATAACCCTCCACACTTGTGAAAAAAAGTTGCACTTCTAACACTTGTGGTCTAAATAACTATTAATACTTTTGTAGATATTATTAATATTACTATTAAAGTAAAAATAATTAGATTAACTTTGTTAATAAGATTTATTTCATAATTATACAATTATAGGAGGGCATAAATTTACGAGGGCACAAGAAACTGTTAAAATCTGACCTACCACAGCAACATCGTCAGTTTTCTTTTTCGCCAGGAACATGGGCATCGTTTCGTGAAGAACTGTATTTTTTTGACGAAGGACTCCAATATCGCGTTTGACGTGTATTCTGAAAAAAAGATATAAGTAGTTAAGATAATTATTGTAATAATATACTTGCACTACCTCACACTTGCTATATTCCTGGTTGATTCTATATCCCTTGGATGGAGCTGCCGTATCCCTTTTAGAAAGGCAGGCGTAATCACTGTGGCCATATGTAGTCCTAGGGAGTCTTTTATTAAAAAGCCACGATCTGTCAATACAAAATCTCCTGGCAAGAGATTGTTTAAAATCCCACAATCCTCTGTTAGACCTTTATCGCTTATTCTGCCACCATATCCATGTGATATAAATGATATTGATCCAGGAGGAGTGATGCCTATTAGTACCTTTACCGTATTATGTTGTTTGTACGTAGGCCATGTAGTACATTGTACTTCAAGGCTACTTGATTTTTCCACTCTCATCTCAAAACAATCGATTATTACTGAAACCTTGTTGCCAAATGCTACCTTGAAGCATTCTGGCATTGATTTAATCACCTGATCTCGTTCAGGCCAAATAATAAAAATGTTCATCCGATGATACATAATATTCAATGTGGTATAAAATATTCTGGAAATTGTTTGTAAGCTGGCGTTAAACATGTATGCCAATAAACTAAAATCTAAATTTAATCTAAGTTTTATCACCGTTATCAAAAATGTGCCTCTAAGCATGTTTTACGTACTGAATTAGGAATAAATATATATAATTAAATGTGAACTGTATATATTGTATGTATTTGGTGTAGCATTTTCGTAGACGTGTGTAAAAGAATTTTTTTTTGTAATGTCACAAATAAAGTATATCTATCTAACACGCAAAACTTTAAATGCGCGCGGGCTACAGCGTCATTCTTCCATGCTCACGTAAAACTTTTACATTCGCTGGAAAATTCTCACTTTTTTTAACTTGTAGAACAATCTACTATTAATTCACTAGCGATTTAAGAAGAAAATTAACTCGCTAGCATATAAACATTATAAACAGTTACTTATGGAAACTATTATAGAGATAATAATAATAATGGCAGTTTAAAATGACAAAAAAATAATAATTAATCGAGTTATTTAACAATAACAGTAACGGCGTAACTGGAAACTTGAGTTACCACATTTATATTTTTATGACGCTCAACTCCTCAACCGCTTAAACCTGAAAAGAAACACAGATTGCAGGCAGCTGAAAATTATTTCGGTGGCGCAAATAATTCTCACATATAATCTCATAAGAGCATTAATTCTTTCCGCCATTTTTGTTACTGCGTTCCAACAACGTCGTATTAATTAGGACGCTTTCCAGAGGCGAGCGTTTCCTTTCCAGAGACTTTCCATTTGACAATTTTTTTTTTAACTTTTCCTTACTGCCAATTTCTAGCGTGCTTTTAAAACTTTCTTTAGTGCAACAAAAGTTATTAAATTCGTTGTACATTTTAAATGCGGCATATGCCGCGGGTTTCAGCTAGTTTTTAAATATTACGTTTTTACCCTTGTGTCCATCTAGATATAGGCCCAAATGTCTGACTTCGTTTA
>CALNHX010006754.1:0-84180 GCA_940337035.1 Agriotes lineatus
TCAATAATTTTTTTGAGCCCCTGGTATAAACCCGACACCTGACACCACTGTTACGTTTTTACGCTGGGGCTATTTAAAAACTATACGACGCGTCTTGTATTAAACATTTATTTACAACTATTAATCATTATTATTTAAATATACAAGAATTATGAAGGCAGAATTACTTATAAACTACAGTCACTATTTCTAACAACGATACACTTATTTAATAATTATTTATATACAGATTAACAGTAAGGATTTAGATGGTTGTATTTATTTGTTATTTATTTCACACGGTTCGTTTATATCACGCGCGCTTCGAGTCTGATGAGAACTACCGAGAACTCCGGCGGCCGTGTATTTATATTCGGGTAATTTCCTTCGAGATCAAAATAGACTTCGCTCGACCTTTCTGGGAACCGCATGACGCACCCATCGCAGCTGGCTCCGAGGGCTCTGACGTCACGCCTCTGCACCTGGGGTCCAAGGTTGCAAAGTCGTTTCTCGAGGTTCTAGAACAATCGGGGCATTGGGTCATGATTCCGGGGCAATGACCGGCAGCAGGATCGTTACAGTATTTTACTCTCATTCCAAATCATAATTTTGATTTTTCCTGTATATCAGCCAATGTTTTAAAAATTTTGTCCTTGATTATGGATCTACAAGTCATGCAGAGCTTTTTATCAAGAATTTTTTTTTGTGAAATGTAAAATAAACTTTTTCTCCATTTGAATAAAACTTTTTGGGACACATTGTATATTAATATATAACAATTATTTTGAATAGTAATATGAAAACATATCGTATGATATCTCTTTTTTCCTCATTTTTAATGGATATGGTATATAAAAAAAAATTCTACATAATTATCATACATTTTGTTTAAACAATATAAATCATTTCGTCCCCGCTCTAAAAGCGGCGTTTCTTTATCAGGCACTCTACGTGCGAAATTTATAAGCATTAGTAATCAGAAACTCGACACGTGCCCGTTATCGGAGGGGTCAGGTCAGACTGAACCTGCTTGAGGCTTGAACTTACGCGTTCGTGGCTCCCATTGAAAGTTAAAACATCCTTATCTTTTGATCTACTCTTGCCGTTGAACCCAGCTGCCGTCTATCAACTGAGGAAAAAATTTCATGAAATAAACTTTTCATCTAGGTCTTGAATGCCTATTCATCATTTTACAGGTAAAAAGCTTAAGAAAATTATATTAAGAAAATTTTGCAGCAAGTGTAACAGAAAGTTGCAACTATTTCTAGAGTATCACTGGAGATAGTGTTATTGCTCTATAATTATTGCGGTCGTTTTGGCCACCTTTTCTATGAATTCGGAGTACATTGCTTTTATTTCACATTCTTTCGATATCTTATTTATTTTTCATGCTTCATTATTTCATAAATCAACGTTTTCACTGATTTTCCATCATACTTTACCATTTTTGTTGTTATGCCACCAGAACCTCCCACGTTACCTATTCTTATTTCACTACTGCTTCTTGGACCTTTTCCACTGTTATTGGTTCACAATCTTGATCTTTTCCTTCTTCTCTTTGTTTTTCCTCTAATTTTTCTGTCCCTGATCCTGAGAACTTTCTTTCGTAAAAGTTTTTTCATGAATTTAATATTTAATAAACCCCTTATTAATACGCCCTTCTCATGTATTATGTTTACCATTTTCTTACCTTTCTTTCCCCTTAGAATGCTCTAGAATTTCTTATTATTGCTTTTATATGTTGTCTCTACTTCCTCTTCAAACTCTCTCCAACTTTTCTTCTTAGCTTCTTTTAGTTCAGTCTTTGCTTTATTTCTAGTTTTTATGTATTTATTTTGGTCTGCTTCTCTTCCCGTTTCCCTGTACTCATTCTATGATACAATCTATTCATGATGATTCCACGTCCGAGTAGGCTGTTATGTGCTTTTATTAGGTTGCATGCATAAACTGTGACATGAAAAAACTATGACATTTTTTACAACTGCTTTATTGATTTTGTTGCAATTTTAATGTCACAATGCCGAACATTTTACGCAGGGAGACAAAAATATAACTGACAACAATGCAAGCCTTCAAAAATCACAACACAAATGGAAAACAACACAACCCATCATCCCCTCTCTCCTCTTTGAGGATTAAGACCCCACGGTTGCCAAAGCCGGATTGGGGAATTGCAATGAAGGTCGTTAGAATTGCTGGGGTTTGAACTCAGATTTGCTGGCCCGGAAACAAAGACTCTTCCTTGTATTTTACGTACAGAATAATATACTTATTACATATTCTTTACTAACATTCTTTTCCCCTGTTTCTTGTTTCGTCACGTATACCTACAATTTGTATTTTTGCTTGCTGCATTTCTTCTAGTATTATTGACATAGTAAATTAAAAATTCTGTGTACGTATTTGTATTTTCATTGTTTATGAAAATAAGTATATGTCTGCCCGTTCAATAAATTATTTGACCCTCCCTAGAATCATTGTCTGGCTACGACCCTGTATAAGTGTAGAATAATTTGAAATAATCCTATAAGCATCGCTTAAAAACATATTAAGAAGTAAAATTGAGTCTAAACGATTAAGGTAGCACTAAGTTAGAACGCTTGCAGCATCTGAAGCCGAGGTGTTTTACATATCAGTAATCATTGATATGGACAGTAAATTGTTGGGGCCGAAGCATTGTTCTCTGGTATATGTTACGTGAACTTTGTTAAGGAGAGGAGCAGGGCCGCGCCGCATATTTTGGTTGCCTGTGTGCGGATATTTTTTGTTGCCCCTAACTCTAGTAGTACTTTCAAAAGTAAAAAAAACTTCAAACTCACAAAGAAATTTCCTATATTAAAATACAGAATAAAAATATAAAATAAAATACAAAAAAAAAGTTTATAACAAACCTTAAGAAGTTTAATACATAAATAAAATGGCTGAACTTTTAACAAAATAACAGTAAATATAGGCACAAACATATGATTAGAATAAATCTAAGTATTTACAAGAAGGGCGCCCATAAACTGGACGCTAAGAATTTAGTTAATCCTTACTGTGCCTGGCATACCTGTTAGGGGTGCCATAAATTGGACGCTAGTAACGAATTCGACGCTGCTCACTGCTACCTGTGGTGATCTTAAGGTGATCACCAAAAACAAAAAATTAAAATAGATGTTTGTATATTTTAATGTTTTATTGTTTTTAGCATATTTAAAATTTTTATAAAAGCGCGATTCTTGCCATACTGCCTGCACTGCATTATGGATTGCCTTTTCAAAATCTGCCACCACTTTTTTTGGTTTGAAATTTAAGCAGACACTCTCGCACTTATTTTTTAGTAACACAAAAGCACTTTCGTAAGATATTTGTCGTTTATCAGGAAGCAAACAAAATGCCAATGAAATGTAGTGTCCATTTTCAAGCGTGTGGATGGTGAATAATTGTAAAAAATGTTGTGCGCAATAACGAAATGTCCTATCCAAGTAAATTTTTTCGCTACTACATAAATAGCGAATATTTGTCAAGCACGAAAACACAACAATGTTTGACTGTAGATCGTTCACGAATAGAAAATCCTCTTGTCTAATTTTTGAAATATTCTCTTCCCTCAACATATCGATAACGTCTTCGGTAGACATTTGTTCACTATGTTTTTTTTAAGACAGAATATATTATTTTAGAAAGCCTTTCGGTTGCCTTTCTTTTCACACTGTTGCTTATTACTTGGCGATTTAACTTTTTAGTGTTTTTAAGGTGATCATGTTGCAAATAACTACGAGAAATAAGGTATTCTATGCCCATCGTAAAAACATTTGCTTTGCAGGAACGTATAGCACATCTCCAGCAAGTTTCACCGCTTTTCAGCACTTTGTCTTTTGTAAATTTGGCAGAGCCCACAATCACAATCAGCACTTCTTTTCCACGTTCATTTATAACTTTCTATATTTCCATAATTGCGGTAAAATTGCGGTAAGCCAATGGAGGCACAACTAAGTTCGACATCGTAAAATAGGAAAATAAAAACTATTTGCAAACACTTGAAACTATATCTCCTCACTTTTAAATTTCTAATAGCAAATTCTTGGATAATCATTAACGAAAGAGGCAGTTATGTTAATCCTTTCGTCAGCGTCCAATTTAAGGGTAGGATTAAAGGAAGCCAGGTACTTAGCGTCCAATTCATGGCCGTCGTACAAGAACTTAACCCGCCTGGTTTTTATTTCCGAAAACTTTTTTATAAATTCATGTAGTTGTAGTTGCTCGGCATGTTCATGTTCTATTGAAATTGTAGCCATATTGACCAGTCTGGTTTGGGTCATGGTGGTTCTCAAATAATTTTTTATAATTTTGAGTTTTGAAAATGATCGTTCGCCTGATGTTACTGATACAGGCAAAGTTAGTAAAATTCTTAGCGCAATCACAGTGTTAGGAAACGTAGTGCATAAACTGTTTTCTAAAATATATTCCAGTACGTTAAAAGCAGTCATACTAGGTCTTAGCATATACTTCAAAACATTTATTTCTTGGTAAAGTTCTAGGGCATCAATGTCCGTTTCATTTCTACTACTGTCAGACAGATTTAGTTGTAGGTCTTTGCAGTTATTTAAAATGGCTCCATCTTCAACTTCTTTTAAACCGTGCACATTATAAAGAAAATTAAACATGCTACTGTGTTCTTTTATTAGGTCAAATCTATTATTTAAGGAACTTAAAGCCGTGTCTATTACAATCAAATAAAAATTAATTTTGAAATTTAATTCGGGAGTATGCACACTTTCATCTGAATATTCTTACTGAAATTGGGTTTTCTTTTTTCTTCGTCGCACAGTGAAATTATCGAGAAATTTTGGTTCTACCTCCATCTCTTCAGCTATTTGTTTTGCAGTATATATACAGTCGGAAAAACCTTCATCGCTACGTTTTGTTTGAAAAAATGTGATGAGATTATTAAGTCCAAACATATTCCAAGATTTAACGTTGGCTGTTGGATCATTTTACTTACAACATCAATTTTTGAAAAAATTTCATGCCAAACTGCAATACAGCAAATAAATTTAAAAGATTGAATTTTGGCTGCTAAACACTTGGCTTGATGGCGCGTAGTAGAATCTTTATTTGAATCTTCTACAATATCTAGTAATGCGTCGTGAATTTCAGGAAGTTGAAATGGCAAAGGCAAAACTGCATCAATTCTACTCTCCCACCTTGTTTGCGTTATAGGCTTTAATGTTAAACTTTGTATGTGAGTTTCTAAAACTCCCCATCTTTGTGTGGACGAAGAAAAAAATACAAACAGCGCTTGAACTGTATTAAAAAAAATCAACAGTTTCGAAATTGATTTTTGCAGCGTCATTAACTACAAGGTTCACACTGTGGGCTGAACAAGGCACGAAAAGGGCACGAGGATTGATGTTTAAAATTTTTCTCTGTAAACCGTTGTGAACCCCTCTCATATTCGCTCCATTGTCATAACCTTGACCACGCATGTTGTAAATGTTCAAATTTAGATCCTCCAATTTTGCTATAACAAATTCACTTAACCCTTCACCTGTCGAATTTGTAAGTAAAGAAATGAGAAAAAATTCAAAACGAATTTCAGCCCCGAATAAAAAGAATAAAAAAATTGAAAATTATTTGATTACATACATTTTTCGCTTTTGTCTCCGTACTACTTCTATTGCAACACTCAACACAACTTGCACACTTTTATCACTTGAATGCGGAAATGACAATGAACCCGAAAATGTTATTTTCTCCCTAAGAGAAATAGAACTAAAAATAAATCGAATTGCTGCAGCCAGAACAGTATTAAATAATCCTTTTAAAGATTCGTACGTGCTTAATATTTATTTATAAAGTTTTCGGGTGTGTGATCGCGTTTATCAAGATAAGACGGATCGGTTTACATAATCAGCTCGGTAGGCATGAAATGTTATTTTTCACTTTTTGATAATTTTTATTAGATAGGGAGACTCAGTAATAGAAGAATAAAACATTCCCTTCGTGTTGCCCCTAAACGGACTGTTGCCCGTGTGCGGTGCACACACCGCACACTGGGGCGGCGCGCCCCTGAGTATGTATGCTAATACTTTCATTACATTTGGGTATAGCAACCGTAATGCCAAAAGAGAATCAATCCGGGAAGACTAGCGTGTAGTAGGCAACCCTTTTAAAGAAATATTAGTAGAACTTTCAGATTTCAAACATGCCCACCTTTTAATGATGTTGGCAAAAACTACATAAAGGCATTCAAGTTGATCATAAAAATGATTGCTTTCAGTAATATTTCTTAGAGAATCATTAATTACTAAATTAAGATTATGAGCTGCGCAGTGCACGTATGAAGCAGGTGGCTGCACTTCCTTATTCCGTTTCTGCGGGCCGATATACACTCCACTCATGTTTGCAGCTTCATCTAATCTAAGCTTTTTAATATCTATATTATTGTCGTGGAGGTGTTTATACACTTGCCCCTCCATACATTTGTTTGATCTTCTAATATTTCAACTCCTACAAAACTTACATGTATCGGGTGTTTTAATAAGAGCTGACTGTTTTCTTTTTTGGATAAAACATAAGATAACATGAATGTGTTTAAATTTTTTCCTTCATGGTGGAACTGATACATGGGAAATATGTATGGAATACATATTGTTAAAATGGCAGCTTTGGTTCCTCTGACAGACGACCATCTTTTTGGTCATGTTTTCCATGACTTTTGCACTTAAATCCGGCTCTTTCGCCGATAAAGCGCCAGATATTATGTTTGAGCTCAGGAATCATTGCATGGTTACCAGCGTAGACTTTACTTTTAAGAAATGCCCAAAGGAAGAAGTTCAATGGCGTTAAATCGCATGATTTCGGAGGCCAGTTGACGTCGTCAAAATGAGAAATAACACGGTCAGGAAGTATTATCTCATTAACTCCCGTGTTTCATGTGCATTGTGGCAGGTGGCGTCATCCTGCTGAAACCATATACTGTCCAAGTATAGAAGCAGAATACCACCGCCAATACTAGGTCTAATTTGACGTAAGTTTTTTAACAATTGTTAAGTAACGCGCAAAATAATATGAATAAATAATACGCATCAATTAATGACACAAAACCGTAGGTCTAAACGCAAAACTAATTACACCAATGTTTTTAGCGCATTTTGAAGCATATATGTTGTCCGGAATTTCACACCTCTTCGCACTCGTGTCATGTCGAACCGTTTTCAGCACGTCCAGGGCTATGCCCTACACCAAACTCAGATGTACTGCTGGAAAAGTGTTCCCACACCCTTGCTGCACCTGTGTGAATGCTATCTATCCGGGGAAAATTTTATTTACGAAGATCTTTGCCATGGCCAAATGTGACACTGGGAATTGCACTCTCGCCTGAAATCACCATTTCAACCGCTCTGTCAGTGGATTAAACTTGTCCATAAATACCTCCTTCAAGTGTGTGTATGTTTTGTAGCTTACACGGGTCCCTTCATGGAGTACACTCGTTTTCCAACTTGGTCTGCAACAGCTCCAACTTTTACTGGTACGTAAACTCGTAGATCTCATGTGTACAGTACTCAATTTTCTGTATTTGTGGGATCCTAATTATGGACATACAATATGCTCTTTAGCTAATGGCCTCGACTTCTACAGTTGCGGCCCCAATCTTTGAGTCGTCGGCGATGTCGGCATCCAATTGACTCACGCTAGCTCCGATGTCAGCCTCCAGTGTACAGAAAACGGCCCCATCTGCCCTCCAATGCTCCAAGTGCATCATTTCTGGTATCGTAACCCGGTTTTGCACACCGTAATTACACTGCACGTTTAGTTTTTAAAGCGCACTCTTAGTTGCACAGACACTTTGTCCAAATTTTCTGTGTTCACTTCTGCTAATAAGAGACCCTAATTGTTTTAATGGCTCTTTATGTGGTGAAAGTTGGTAATCCCAAGTGTTTTTTAGCTTGTTTTTGCCAAACATAATCTCACACCTCTCGAATCGTACTTGGTACTATATAAGATGTAGTTTACATGTGCTTATCTTAAACTACTATGAGTTAGTTGTTTATTATTAAGAAGAATCTCCTAAATATTACTTCCACAACAAACTTATGCTCTAAATTTGACTATTTACAAATGATTTATAAACCTTACGGAAAGGAAATCTGTTTGTGTTGTTGATTATCCTTTAGCAAATAAAGTTTGTTAATTACCCATTACCTTTAATTGCAAAAATGATTAATGTATAAGCAAATATCATAGCAATATACAGAGTGATTTATAACGCACGGAGGAGATTTTTAGGGTAGGTGGCGGAGGCTAAAGTAAAAATATTTTTATTAATACAATTTTTAGAAAATCTCAATAACTAAAAGTTACAACGAATTAAAGCTTACTTAAATAAGAAATAGTACTGAATCTATAAATTATACTGCAATGCTCGATAACTTTGGCTTTAAACAAATAATGCAAACACTTTTAAGAATTACAGCAAATATATCTACAGTGTTACATTCGTAATATGAACGATAAAGTCGACTTTCTTAATGTAAATATTCTAAACATTCTTGACATTTTTGCTCCATTTAAAACTTTTATTTTTCGTAAACGTAAAGCCCTATGATTAACTGATGGTATAAGATTTATGATGAATTAGGATTAGAGGGATGAAACTTTTAAACGTTTTAATAATTTTCAGTGAATTAAGCACTGAAACTACTACAAGACTTTACGCAATTTAGAAAACATTAAACATGAGAAGAAGGCATATCTTAATTACCGATTTACTCACGAAAATCCTAAATATTTTTGGAAAAAAAATTACGTCAGTGTGATATTTATTCCCAAAAAATCAAAGTAATATTTCACATAATTTAAGTAACGGTAACGATTTCTTTATTGATCCAATTTCTAACATACGATGAACCTGATCCAGACGTTCTTAGACTTTATGAAGATGTTAAACGTGATACTCTCGAATCGTTTAATTTTTGTACTGTTGCGGAAGAAGTTACTAGCAATTGTATAAATTCTATAAAATCTTATGCTTCTGGTAATGATGTTACAAATGTGTTGTCCTTTTGTACTTCCTTACATAAGCAATATAATTAATACCTGCTTGTTGGAAGGTGTCTTTCCAACATAGTGGAAAACTGCTGTTATACGTCCACTTATAAAATCAATACACCTAAAAAATCTAAAGATTTAAGGCCAATTAGCATTCCCCCAGTTTTATCTAAGGTATTGGAAAAATTCATGGACAGTCAAATCAAAACTTAATTGCAAGACAACCTAGCTATCAGTCAGGTTGTCGAAAAAAAAGTTGTACGACGGCATTATTAAATATTAAAAAAGTAATTAATTACTAATTACTAATTACCGTCCAATGAAGTAATTGAATTACCAGAGATTTCAATTACTCACATGAAATAGTAATTTAATTACCAATTACTTAGTAATTGTAATTGTTCAACATCAATTACTTTTTAAATTACTTTCAGTAGAACTTATTGTCATATAGTTGTATTTAGCAGAACTTGTTTGCAAGTTGCAACTATCATTAGCGTCGTGTCGATTCGTAATTGTAATCTAAAAATGCTTAATTTTTATGTTTGGTTAACTATAGTAATCTACATACTTTAACACTTTTGGAGGTTTTTTGATAATTAAATCTTGTGGCTACATGCACTGTTCACCAAAACCAAAAGTTTTTAGTTTGCTTTGATGTAAGATGTAAGTAAATAAATAAAGTCAAAGATATAAATTATACAGGGTGTCCCAAAAAAATGGGACACTGATTGGTCATAAATTCCTTAGGTTGTAATAAACCGATTAAACCCAATATACCTTAGTACAAAGTCCCTTCAGTAAGAAGGTATACGGACTTGGAAGTTCAATCTTAATTTTTTTCTTTTTATATTAATTTCCACATAGGTTATCACCGAAGTTAATCTTTTCATCACGAGTGTGGGTTTAGTTGCCGAGGCCCATAGGGCCAAAGCAAATAAATCACATGAGGGATAAAAAGGAACTTCCAGTGCCGAGGGGTACATTGTTTTTTAAAATCGAGAAATCGCGAAATTACAACATTTTAACCAACTTTTGTAGGTTATGTTGACGTCGGTTGACGTTTACCTATCGCTCAGCCGCCTACAAAAAGTCGTAAAACAATGGATTACTTCACTGCCGATATCTCGTATTTTAATGACGATTTCGACGTTCTTCACTGCCGATTTCAAAAAAATAATTTTTTTTCGAATATGAAGAAATGTCGAATTTCACTTTGCGTAGATTTTGTAATGGTATTAGAAAAAAATAGCACGCTGAATATGTTACGAAAGTGATTTTTCCATGTTCCTGTAAAATTAATCCACTCGCTTTGCATCGTTCGTTTGTAAATTAAATGTTGAAAAACTTACACTTTTCTTAACTTGTAGAACAATACATTAAATGCGCCTAAGATGAGGCTGAATGACAAAAATATGTAACTTACCTAAGTATCAGGGTGCAGCATTGGATTTCTTAATTGTTTGACAGCAACATTCTATTTACATTTTGTAAAGAACACTACATGGTGATCCAATTGGCGCATTTTTTGTTGGCTTAGTTCGAAAATCCTTTTTTTACCCCTTTATACCAAACTGACATTTTCTATCGCCTGTTAGGAGTTTGCCGAAAATATACGTTTGATTCCCTCGTCGGTTTCCAATACCAGTGGGAGGGAATATAATACATTGACTCTCGTTGCCATTAGAGACGGGAGGCAATGTGATTAATAATAAATCAACTAGCCTCCTGATTTTCATATTTAATTATTTTTGAATGCAGCTGAATACAAGAGATAGTCTAATTATAAAATGTAAAAGTGTCATATGTATAACTTTGGACTAAAATGTCATTTCCTCCCTTGCATGATTACAATTGATTAGGTATTGTTCTTGCTAACGCTGGAGAATTAAACTACATCTGCGGGAGGGAATGATACATTTTCCTCGCTAGTAATACAAATAGCTATAAAAAATGTGTTAGCTAACTTTGACATTTTAAAACAAAATATCAAATTGGTGTTGATCAGGGATTGTTGAAAGTTGACAGGTGACTGATAAACCTAGTTGAAAAAGGTTGATTGAAATAAGAATTCGTACATCAGATACAACAACAAAAGACATTTACTCAAGCACGTAACAATGAAGTCATTTGTACATTCAAGAGACCTTTATACCATGTGTTCAAAATTACATAAGGGTTGGCCATGGAAAATAAAACTAATGCCGACAGCAATCTTTAGAATTTTTAATCAGCGTATAATATAAATTTACAATAACAACAACAGTGATGACAGTTAATGAATTCTAAAGCTTGCTGTTGACATTATTTTAATATTCCATGGCCAACCCTTATGTAATTTATTTTTGAATACACGGTATAGGAAACGGGGAAAATACATATTTCATAAAATTACTGTCAACGCTCGACGGATAAATTGCTCAGGTTTCTTTCATATTTTTACTTCAAATTTCAAAATCTGATCAACATCTTTAATAATACCCTTAATTTTAAGTTTAGGACAATACAATATCTGAAATTACGTAAATTGAGTCACTATGCACTGTTCTTTAAAAAAAACTAAATAGAATTTTGTGTAATATCATTAAGAAACCAATATTTGAATGCCTCGTAATTAGCATGGGGGTTTTGTGTGTTTCGTCCGTCAACGCAGCACCCTGTATAACGTAAAGAAATAATGTTGGATGAGGTAAGCGGAATTATAAGAAGGTCACAATTTTTATAAGACACTATTCCAGATTTTTAATAATAATGCTGCAGCAGTCTGTAATCAATTTTTGTACAAATCAGCATATGAGCATTACAACGCAAGAAAGCGACAAAAAATGGATAATTACAAAATGTTCAATGCAAGAATGCGGTAAACTTATGCGGCGGGGCTTTTAAATTCTATTAGTACCATACCCCATACTGCATTTTTGAGTCAATCAGGTATGAAATTTTGCAATTAGGTACATTTTATTTATGTGTTTTACGTTGTATAAATGTTGTTATCGGATTTTGGCCGTTTACTTCAAATCCTCACTTAAAAGCGCAATTTTCTGGACTTCACGCCTGTTACACTTGCACGGCAGTACAACTTTAGGCTAGTACATCGTTTAAAACAAACAAATTGAATTGAATAAATAATTATTATTAACTAATATCGTCTAATGAAGCTATTTTAAATTATATTTTTACCGTAGGTATGGTAATCTGTAATGTACTTTCCGCAAATATAGTTTCAGCTTCTTACACAATAAATATTAGCTTCACTATTACAACCTACATACCACATCTATATACACCCACCAATGCACTCGTTGCAGTTTTTGCGTGTGTACGCGTTGTACAAAATGCGAATGTTGCAGAACAGTTGCTGTAATTCGATTCGCCAAAGGAAATTATAAATTAGGCTTATATTGGTCTGGAAAGACCCTATTCCGATTTGCTTAATATGTAACTTAATAAGACCTTATCTTATTTTTTTGCATTCTGGAGATTTAGCACCTAATTCAGGTCAGTAATTCAGTAATTGAATTACCATAAAGTAATTCAAATACCGCGAGTAATTTCAATTACCACAGGTAATTCAAATACTTGTAAAGTACGAGGGCCGTTTTTTTTCAACCTCCGGTAAGCCATAACAAAAAGACAAGTGTATATAAAACAATGATTTTATTACTAAAAGTTATGTACACTTATGGTTACTTTTTGATATAATTACCTTGTAGACTGAGGCATTTGTCGTACCTGTGGAGAAGCTTTCCAATCCCCTCTGCATAAGATGTTGCCGCCAATGAATTAGAATGAGTCTTGACGTTGTCTGGAAGCTCCTCGTTATTTTGGAAGCGCTGCCCTCCTAGCCACTTCTTCAGTTTAGGGAAAACATGGAAGTCACTCGGCGCTAGGTCGGGACTGTATACTGGGTGATCGAAAATATCCCATATTGCTCAAGGTGCCGGGGGGACATTCGTACAGTGCTGCTGTAGTCCACCGGTTCCTTGAGCAATTTCAAAGGGATATTTTCGATCACCCGGCATATAGACCCTCAAACTTTTAATACAAATATCAAATCATATTAGTTGTCAAAGCACAGAACTATCGCAATTTATTTCCTGGCGGATTTGTTTAAAAAATAGAAAGTAAATGAGCTTCATAAACATTTCTCACTCCAAGGGCTACGGTGGAAATGTCTGCATTAGGAATGCACGATTTTGGCATATGGTTGTTAAGCAATACCACTGGGGCACTTGGTGGAATCTAATAACCATAACATTTAACTTTACATTTTCATTACGTTTTATATTGTGGCATTTTTCGTGTGTGTTCCTAGGAGAAAGTACAAAACGAAACTCGCAAGTTCTTCAGGCGGATTCATATACAACTTCGTATAGGCAAAGGTCTGAAGTAGAAAAAATGTAATTCGTTGCTTTTATCAACAAGGCAAAATGTATAATATTTAAACGCGTCGATTTAAGTAAGCCGTGACTTCACTCTCACTCTCCATAGACAATATGTACTTTTATCAGTAAATGTTAATTAGTTTCCAGAGGCTTACGGAAAGTGATTACATCATCGCCAAAAGCCTGAACTATTATGCGGAAACTATACTTCATTCTATAAACGATTCAGTAAAATCTGCAACCACAGTAATATGACTTGACAGAAAATTTTGTTAAGTTAGCTGTAAAGTTTAGGGTGTGTGGTAAGTTTGAATGCGGGAGAGCGTAATATGTCCTAGATTTTCTTCTCGGTTTTTACTTGGTTTTCTTCTTTTTTCCATTAATAATTACGCTTGCTACCTTTTTCTTCATTGCTTAATGTTACTTTAGATGTAGGATATTTAGTAGCTGCTGTTATTTTATTGGTACGTTTTTTTATATTGTCATCTTCGTTGTTATCAACTTTTAATAGTTTTCGCTTAATCTTTCTTCATATTTTTCCTTATTTGATATTGATGGGCTATTTTGTTTCTCACTAATGTGTGCTCAGTTCCTGCATTTATTTTATTGACTGACATGATAAAGTGATATTAACAACATTATTAATTACCTAAACATTGTGTATAAATAGTTAAAAAATATATAGAAATTGAGATATGTAAAATGTGTTTTCAGTCATCAATTTAATATTTATATCCAACGTGCTTTAAGCAAACACATTATTTTCGACGATGGAGAGATAGAAGGATTGCTTCACGGTGTTCTATAAATACTTCATCGCATTTTTACAAAACATTTTAAATCACTTATTACACATCTGCAGTATATTATGCATATTTAGAGAAATACATTTTAATTATAGAAACTTCTTGTATTAATTATAACTGACTCATTTTGGCGCACATTGCAAGCAAACTTAAGTTGAAATTTCAAATGGTTGAAAGGACACATAAATCGTATCAGACGTGAGACGTAGTGCTTGCTACATACGGTATATAGAAGTCGATAGCAAATGAATTCAATATTGACAGGCGCGCAAAAACAGCCCTTCATTACTGTCAGAAAATAAACAGTAAATCCCGGGCTTTCAGATCACCCCAGAAGCGATGCGTACATCAGTCAGACTCCAACAACGTTAATACAAACATTTATTTTAAATTTGTAGGTTTATCTCAACTTTAGATGGATTAAATAACGTTTATTAATTATACTGTTTCCACTGTAATATCTATTATCTAAAACTAATAATGCCATCTTCCATTGTCTTTTTTAAGACCAAATGCTAAATATGGAAAACTCTATATAAAGTCTGTTCACGAAACTCCTGGGCTGTCAAATTGTAATTATTATATTTAAGTTGGCAGCAAATTTAAAATTTCGTTGGTAACTTTCTACTTTTACATTTGGAAACACTGCAAAATTTTGAAACTTCCAAATTTCAAAATTTGATGTATTTGTCAAAGTGACATTTCAATTCGTAATTGTCTCTATCAACGAAGTATCTTTTTTAAAATGCACCAAACACCAACTTTGAGAATTTATAAGGCCACTAATTACCACCACCAACAAAAAGTGTGTTATTTATATGTTGTTGATGAGTTTCTATCCCAACATGGGCATGCTGTTCTTAGACTGCATCCTTACCAGTGCCAGTATAATCACATAGAGTTAGCATGGGCATTTGCAAAAAACTATTACAACAAGCATATACAATCCCAACCTTCATCCAAAGATAATGTTGACAAATTATGGCGTATAGCTCTCAGTAATTTTACAGAGCAAATGTGGAAGAACAGTATTGTTCATTGTGAAACACTTATTAAAAATGACTGGATAAAATACATGGGCACTTGCAGTGTGGCGGATATTCCTCTAGTCATAATATCGTTAACTGAATCTGATACTGATGAGTCCGACATGGAATTCTCTTCAGATTCTGAAACAACAGACTGTGGAAATATAAAAGTATCCACTATAAATTTCTTATTCTCTCTCTTTTTTTTGTAGCACTACAGCCTAGGTGCGTTTTGGCTTATAATTCAATACTTACATTTCCAATTTGTAACTTTGTTTAATAATATTTTTCTGCTTTCGACATAAAACCGTCGAACATAACCTATCTTTATTTATCACTAGTTTAGTAACTAGATTTGAAGTACATTCCATAAAAAAGCTACTATTATAAGTACACTCAAGAAATTTAAAAACAATTATTTTTGACAGCCCAGGAGTTTCGTGAACAGAGTATAGTCCAGTCTGTAGAGACAAAAAAAGGCCTTTGCCTTACAAAAAATGGAGTATGAACGGTTTTTATATATGTTGTTCAGGTCGGGATTCTGATGAAAAATCCAAGTTTTCGACCTTGGAGGGGCGCCGCGCGAGCAGCCATCTTGGATTAAAGGTGCTAAAAACTGGTGTTATCCAAATAGCTCCGCAACGGTTGATCAAACGTCAAAAAAGTTCAATATAAAGTTAAAGGAGACAAGCTTGTTGACATTTTTTGTATATTAATTTTTGTTGTAAGTGTAATATGTATCGAGTTACAGCAGCTGAAAGTTGAACATTTCACCAAAATATCGTTAAAATTTATTTCTGTTGATACATTTTGTAAGAACAACTTACACTATATTGTTTGTAATATTTTTCTACATCAGAATAACGTTCTATAGAGAAATACAAAGTATGATCAAAAATTATTTTCATCTAGTATAGCTATGGAATAATTCTTAATATATAAACGCAACTATAAGTCACTTATATTCTCGCACATGCAGTCGTTGTTTTTGATGGATATCCGTTTGATGGCGATAAAAAAATACCAAGACTGCAGAAAGGCTTCTCCGATCGAAAAAGCAGATATCTGCGGATGTTATTTTGGATGAAACAACGCCGGTTCTAGTTTCCCAAGAACGATTTCTAGCAATCGAAAAGAATAAAGTCCGTCTGATTTCGATGCTGTAAAAACATGCGAACATTACTGTATTACAGTTAAGCAGGCTGAAGAAGATGGTGATGTGTTGATTGTCAACACGACGATTTCTTTGTGCTCAAAATTTGATGCTGTTTTCGCCATTGGAGAAGACGTCGATCTTCTAGTTCTGCTGACGGTATTAGCAACATCTACCGTCGCAAACCTATGAGAGGCAAAATTGTCGAAAGAGTGTATGCTGCAAATAGTTTCAAATATGAAAAAGCAGCTGAGAACATTTTGTTTCTCCATGCGTTTAGTGGCTGCGACACAACGTCGTCCGTCTACAACCAAGGAAAAAGTTTGTTTTCGCTTGTCCAGAAAAGCACAAGACTCAATGGCATTATAGGCATATTCAAAGATCACAATGCCAAACCAGATGATATCGCAGATGCTGAAGCACGTTTTCTCGTTACTTTGGTGGCTACATGGAAGAAAATACCTTGGAAGAAGTCCGTTACCAACAAAATCAAGTGCAAGAAACACATTTAATCTTGCTTCTTTGCCACCAACGAAGGACGCTGCACGGTATCACGCATTTAGGACCAGGTCCAACAGTGGTATGGAATTGAAAAAAATGCACAAGACTGGGGCTGAAAAGTTGGCACGAATGGGCTCACTCCAGTAACAATGACAGAGAATCCATCACCCGAGACTTTATTAAAATTAATTTCATGCCATTGTAAAAAAGGACGCGGCGAAGCATGTGGCTGCAGGAAAAGTGGGATGAAGTGCTCTATTCTGTCTAGATTCTGTAATGGCCAATCACGGCGAACATGCACCAGAAGTTCACACCGAGAGTGGGGACGATGATGAGGACATTTCATCAATGGACGTCTCAAGTCTCACGAGCAATGACTTCGAAGATAAGATTGAGACTAAAGAATCTTATGGAGACGTCAACATCTACCGACCGGGGCCTTCAAAAATAAAAAAAAAAACTAAATAATATAAACGCGAACATGAAACATCACTAAACTGGAGCATCTGTGGATTAGGCCTACTGGGGATACCACAATAAAAAATCTGGTGTGATACACGCACACAACTTCCTTTTACAGTGATCTTATAATTAGCCAAAAATTTGATTTTCAATTTTTAAGCATTTGTCAAAAAAATTTAAAAATTACAAATTCTGCAAAAACGGTACAAAATAGAGCGTTAGGTAAAGAGACAAATTTTCTCTAGAATTTTAAGCTGACTTCAAAAATGTAATAATATACCGGGTGTTGTATTTAAAATAGGAGTTATTAAAAAACATTGAAAAAAAAACAAAAGAAACCCATTTTAGAAGTATTGAACTAGAAAATCACCTATCTCACTTCAATACACATTAAAAATGTAATAAAAATGTAAAGTTTGAAAAAAAAAACGTTACAGCCGTTTTTGAAAAAATCGAAAAAAACTGAAAAATCACAAGAGTAAACATCTACTTCCGGTTATGCGATTTTCTTCAAAAGCTTGCTGTCAGATCTACATAATACACAAAACTTATATATAAAGTTTCAACGCCATACCTTTTTTCGTTTTTGTGATATTCTGTTCGCAGGCAGACACACAGACAGACAGACAGACAGACAGACCAATGAAAAAAATGTTTTTTGGGTTCAGAGGACTCTATAACGTGAAGATCTGTTGAAAACTCAATTTCGAATTTTTGGGGTGAATCCAATACTTCCTTTATTGTAAAAGGAAGTAAAAAAGCGCCATTAACTCTACCTCATGGTGGTGTGGAAATGAGTTTACTATACGTTTATCAAATTATTATAACTACATAACGAATAGCCAGAAATAATACAAGAGAAATTAAAAAAAAAAGAAATTACACTATTTTTTTAGAGAAATGTTCATCTTTCCACCGCTGTAACTCCTTTCATATTAGACTTACAAAAAAATAGTTATATACAAAAAATGTCAAGAATGTTGTCTTCTTTAACTTTGAATTAGACTTTCTTGGCGTAGGGTTAACCGTTGCGGAGTCATCTGGAAAAATCCAGTTTTTAGCACCTTTAATCCAAGATGGCTGCTCGCGCGGCGCCCCTCCAAGGTCGAAAACTTGGATTTTTCATCAGGATCCCGACCTGAACAACATGTATAAAAACCGTTCATACTCCATTTTTTGCAAGGCAAAAACCCCTACTGACTGGACTAATAGCCGATACATACTTTTCAATAACATAATAATATCTAGCATTATATGATCTAAATTAGTGGTTCCTATGCCTATGTTATTCGTCGATTTCTGATTCCATATGTTAGGATGTTGCGAACACCAACATTATATTTTTAACTAGAATCTTCAAACTGCAATTGTAGGCCAGTTAACAAGTACATTAATAACGGGAGCAATTCCGGACAAGCTGGAATAAATTTTAATCTGTTTTGTTGGGACTCAGAAAATATATATTAATATTGGACCCCTTGACAGGCCCGGATTTAAGCGCCGTGCTTAAAAAAAGCTCAACATTTTTATATTTTTTCTAATATTAGTGAATATCTCGATTAGTATCAAAATTAAAGAAGAGTAAATTCTCTACAAAAAGGTTTCCTGAATTTTTTTCATACATTCGCTTGTTTCGAATTCATAGGCCTCGAAATATATATTTTTTCGAGTATTTGCTTTTTTTTTATTATTATTGACGTTCGATGCGACAAAAATTCCTTTATCGCATTTTATTTGGAAATGTACTACATTTCTTTATTCAAAATCGATAAAAAATTTGGTACTTTTATCATTAGCAACACTTTTATGCCTAGCAACGGCGATTGGTTTTACGTTTGGCAATACTGAGGTGTGTTGTTGGTGATACTGTAAGTCTATGTCAAATTCGAGGTTAGTAGGTTAGGTTTTGCGTCAGTTTTGAAACAGATTGACACAAAACCTAACCTGTTAACCTCGAATTTGACATAGACTTACAGTGTCACGAACAACACACTTCAGTACTGCCAAACCCATAACATCAACTGGAGCTGCTTATTGTGCTTTAGTATATAGGAATGAGTTATGCTCATCTTGGTTATGTTTCGACAGTTAGTGTCACTTGTATGTAAAAATTTAATATTTTACATTTCTTATGAAATGCGATAAAATAGTATACGCAACACGTTTGAAAAGTGATTTTTCTGAACTCGTATGACTAACGCTCGTACTCAAACACGCCATACTTGTTCAGAAAAACATCACTTTTCTCAACTTGTATAGTAATATACTATTATCTACTCCAGTGGGATAAGTAACTCATTACGTCACTCATTTGACACTATTTCAGTTAGGTAATGAAGCTCATTACACCACTCAGTTATGTAATGGTTTCATTACGCAACTGAGTTGTGTAATGACTTCATTACCTAACTGAAATAGTGTCAAATGAATGACATAATGACATTTGCCTACTAAAATATTTTTGAAAATGACAGATCTGACATTTCTCTTAATGCACTTTTCTCAATTTTAGACAGTCGTAGATAAAATTTTGTACAATACATGTGTGATAATCCATCATTAATATACTTGTGTGCTTACATAACTCGTGCTACGCACTCGTTAGTAACTTACACACACGTATATTAATGATGCTGTTATCCCACTTGTATAGTAAATAACTATTTTCGTACTACATACGATTTATATTACTCATGTAAAGAAATTATGTCGCTTACTTTGTACTCGCTTCCACACCACCTAGAAGTAGAGTACTCGGCGCGTTATCTAAGTGGTATCCCCGATAGTCTTAATCAACTATGCAAACTTTGCTAACTTCAAGTTTCTTTTGAAATTGACGACTCATCAAATTTTCTTGCCTCTTTGATGTTGGTGGTTGTTTAATATAATTCTCAATATCACCCTTGCCTCATATTCCGGATTTGGTTCATAATTTTCGGAATGTTCTATACCATATCTGAATATGGTTGCAAGTACGGAACGAATGCAAGCGAGCTACGTCTTTGGATGGTGATAATGATGTTAGATTTGGTATACTTTTGTTAATAGATTGTACGAAACATCGGTATCTATATACAGAGAGATCAATAAAAAACCAATTAAGGCAGGCTGTGATATGTGTTATACGTTTGGCAGTACTGATGTGTATTGTCAGTCTATGTCAAATTCGAGATTAGTAGGTTAGGTTTTGTTTGTTCTTTGACACAGGCTGTCGCAAAACTTAACCTGAAAATCTCGAATTTGACATAGACTGACAATACACTTCAGTACTGCCAAACGTATAACACATATCACAGCCTGCCCTAATTGGTTTTTTTATTGATCTCTCGTTATATATTTGTTCAATGATTCACAGTGATTAGATTCATACAGAAGAAGAAGAAATTGTTCTTTCACTTTATCTATTTCCTCTGGGGACGCGTTTGGGTCTTTGAAAATTTGAACAGCCTTTTGTAAGCCTTTCTCTTTCTGTAGAAGTTTAACGAACTTCATTTTCCCTTACCTGTATGATGCGGAAACAGTATCACAGCCACTAAATGCATGTAGAAATAAAATGTTGTCCCTAAGTGAAGCATCCAAGTTTATATTATGAGGTGCATACATCCGGCTCCGAGTCTTTTCCTTGCCTAGCTTCAGAAAATAAATGTTAGAGCGAGACTCATTCTAGACTGTAAGAATATCCAATAAATCAGTGTCTTCCCCTATTTTAATTACCGATTAGTAGTGATTTGATTCTTCAATTGCAGGGTTGACTATTAAGATATCAGCATCTTCGGCAGCCTGCTTGACTGTAAAACCTTTGTTCCTTAATCGTTTACACTAGTGATGGGCTTATTCGAATCAAAAATAACCTGTTATCCGGTTATTGAAATAACCTGTGTAACTCGGTTTTCGTTCCAAGTAATCGAATCAAAAATAACCTCTTCCTGATACGTACTACGTGCCGCGTCACAGCGACCTGCGAGTGATCGAAATTCTGTAAATAATACGTAATTCATTAATCATATAACCTTTTCTACGAATGTACTTGATTGACCCAAGGGAGGCTTGCGGCGAGTTGCGGCTGGTTGTTGATGTTATTAAGACATTTGAGACTCCCTGTCGACGAGTTACATTTATGGGGCAGTTCCTATTAAAGATAACGCTCTGCTAGTATGAGATTTGCCGAAGCTGTGTTGGTAAATTTTTGCTTCGAAACGCGGTTGATTATGCCTGATCAGGGATAAACAGAAAGAGAAATAAGATTTTCCAATGTCGTAACAGATTTATATTTAATTTTTATTAACGGAGCAGTCAATGCCCATCCGTCGTCATATGATATGAAGAAGTGGATTTCGAAATTTCGATGTTTAAAATTTTAAGTGTGTGTCCTTAGAACCGCGGATTCTAAAATATACCGGTATGATGTGCAAGCGAAAAGGGAAAAGTGCCTACTAGAGAATTTTAGGAACTAAAAATAGATTCAATAGATACTTTGTATTCGCATATTTATAATTTCTTTATGATTATTGATTAGTATTGATATAGCTATTCTCAATGGTTTAAACTCCTTAGAAATCAAATAAAAATCATTTATACAATTATTATAATTAACGATTAACTGAGTTCCTGGGCTATCTGCAAGTTACGATGCCGATGCAGATGGCGGTGAACCTTCAACCGGCAAACCGGCTGACTTAATCGAAACAAATCGAGAGCCAAAATTGATTCGAATCATGATTCAAATCATCAATCGGTTATAATATGATTCGAATGCAAATAATTCGGTTATGAAAATTGTCCGGTTATGCCCATCACTAGTTTACACATCATCGAGATCATTCGAAATTATTTTATTCCTCTCATTTGCAAGAATTATTTTTCATCAAAATGTATTTTTGCTGATAAAGCAATATTCAATTGGCGAAGTCGCTCAGCAGTCTTAGTTTTTTTTGCTGCAGCATTCTCAGGGTATCCATCGAAAACTATTACTGCATTCGTTGAGTAATGTCTTGTTACATACTCGACGTATTTATCCAAAATCGCACAATAAGATTCATGTTGACGCCAGTTTTGTGGAGTAGAAATCCCCCGTTTATCATATAAAGAGTATTTTCAGAGTCTAGTTGGTTTTCAATGGGTACAAACGCATCGTACAGGGCTGATTTTTTAGTTTTACGCATTCCTATCTCATCGAAGCGTGAAAGTGGATAAGGAGCTAGTTCGTATTGAAAGTAATCTTTAACTGTTTCTCAGATCTTCTAGATGGACTTTTTCTAATTTTACCAGAGGTACTTGTACTGGTCTTATGTTTAATTGCCATAGAAACTACATTGACAATCTATAAAAGCATGTGCGTGTTTTCAAGAACGCCTGGAATAAGAAATTTAGCAAATGCCCTTATAATATCCAGTTTTCGACGCCTATAACCTCGAAATAGTTAGTGGCACGAAAAAAATGTATAGAACATTTCCGATAAAGAATTTACTCTACTTCAATTCTGATAACGATATATCTTATATATATTTCTAAAAGTCCTGACTGACTCACTCACCCACTCATCAACGCCCAGCCCAAACCCTTGGACCTAGAAAGCTGAAATTTTGCACAGAGGTTCCCTTTATGATGTATACAAGGAATAATTTCGAAATTCAACTCCTAAAGGGGTAAAATGGGGGTTCCAATGTTGTATGGAGAAATAATATTAAATAGACATTTCGACTTGAAACTTCGTAGGAGTACTCCTAAAAACAAATAATCAAACACGTATTTCGTGATTTTCCGAAAATCAACCCCTTAGGGGGTGAAATGGGGTAAGTAAGCCTAAAAATCGATATGGGTGTCGTTATTGAGGTTTTTTGGGACGTTGATTGCGAAAATTACATTTATTTTTAAGTCCAAGACGGTGAACATGACATAAGGGAAGAAACGGGACGGGACGGGACTAGACTGGACGGAACGGGACGGACTGGACGGGACGGGACTGAGCGGCACGGGACTGGACGGGAAGGGAAGGGACGGAACGGGACGGGATGGGGCAAAGCGGAACGGGGCGGGGCGGGACGGGTCGGGGCGGGGCGGGACGGACGGGACGGAAAGGGAAGGAAAAGGTTGGGATGGAAGGGGAGGGGATGGGATGGAAGGGGAGGGGCGGGACGGGACGGGAAGGGACGGGACTGGACGGGAGGGAAAGGGGCGGGACGGGACGGGACGGGTCGAGAAGGGGCGGGGCGGGGCGGAACGGGATGATACGGAAAGGAAAGGGAAGGAATGGGATGGAAGGGGAAGGGACGGGACGGGACGGGAAGGGACGAGACTGGACGGGACGGGACTGAACAGGAAGGGACTGGACGGAAAAGGAAGGGACGGGACGAAAAGGAACGAGACGGGACGGGACGGAAAGGGAAGGGAAGGGAAGGAATGGGATGGAAGGGGAGAGGACGGGACGGGACGAGACGGGACGGGACGGGACGGGACGGGACGGGACGGGACGGGACGGAATGGGACGGTACGGAGACGGGGACGGAGAAAGGGATGGGGACGGGGATAGGATGGGATGGGATGGGATGACAGAAAATAATTAGTCATTATTTAATACACAAATAACGAACCTCGCGCGAACGAAGTCGCGGGTAAAAGCTAGTTTCACTATAAAGTTTATACTTACCGAGATATTTACAAATAATTAAAAAAAATAAAATTTGTTGCTCTTTTTTTCAAGGTGGCGTCCAAATCCGTGCTTTCTAGAGTGTGAAATTTTAAGAGACATTTCCTAACACGAAATCAAACAGATTAAAATGAATTCCAGCTTGTCCGGAATTGCTCCCGCTAACAGCCATTTTAAACGGCTTATCGACTGGCCTATTGTCAATTTATTAACATTTGTTCAGGAACACATGTTTAGTAAAAAATGGAAGATTTTTTTAAGTGAATGATAGTGAAAAATAGGGTCTCGGTAAAATGATTTGTGGAATAATTTATAGCGGACTTAAAAAAATAATATGTGATAACAAATAAATAGTTATTTATATATCTAGGCAGCAAAGGTATTCATTGCGTGTGAATTTAATGCCCGACGCGTTAGCGGAGGGCATTAAACACACAAGGGAGGAAATGAACCTTTGCTCCAGTGATAATTGATTTTTTCTTCGTACGCCAGTTTTTAATGCAAAGTTAACAAGTTTTGCTTCAGTAAATTAATTAGATATGTATCTATCTAGTAACTTAAAATTTTTGTGATGACATTTTGTTAAGTTTCGAAGTTGACATAGCTTTGCTAAGCTTCGGTGTGGTATCCATGGTGACATAAACACAAATGCGGGAGGTAAAAGGTATTGGCTCCCGCCGGGAGTCAATAAAAATTGCCTACCGCTGGTTTATTCCATACTAATCAATTACAGTTAAATAATGCCTTAGTTACGGTAACTATTAATATACTCATAACTCGCTTGGGAGTTATACTAGGCAGTTATGAATTCTTAACTCCCTCCAATGTAGTATCAGAATAGTATGAATAATATGTTGGTGGCACTGTAAGTTTATGTCAAATTTGAGGTTATCAGGTTAGGTTTTGCGCCAGTTTTGACACAGACTGACGCAAAAACCTAACCTGATAACCTCGAATTTGACATAAACTTACAGTGCCACCAACATATTATTCATACGTTTGAATTTCCACAGCTGCCCCTTATGGACTTTTTTAATGAATATGTATTTGATTAGTATGGAATAAAATTATCTATGTATCACGTGAGTTATTTGATGTTTATAACCTCGGACAACTTACAATCCCTCGAGTCTAACGGCCGATTGCAATCGCATTGGCCTCGGTAATTAACATATTTATAACTCCCTTGATACATAAATATCTATTTTACTTTCTAATATTCCAGTCAATTTGTTGAAAATGACCGACAGTCACCCGCCATGAACGATCTTTTGTGGTTTGTTAGAGAGGCCATCTGCGAGTGTAATGGCTAGCTGTCAAAAGGTTACGCAACTATATAAGGTACGCCGCCATCTTTGAAAAATGGTTAAACGCTTCTTTATTCAAATAGCTCGTCTCTTGTTGGCTCTATATTAAAAATTGATACAGCGTAGCGTTTCAAAGGGCGTACAATTTTCTTTAACTTATGCTCTAATAACTTTTTGCGTTAGACCAATATTTATTTTATTTATTGCACCAGAAAGTTGACAATGAAAGCGTAACAAACAGTTTTCCGTATTTTTCTCGATATGGGTAACTTGCTCGAGATTTTTTTTGAATTATCGAACTTATAGGTCATCTAAAAATTTACAATTTGGTATATAAAATTTTTATTTTCAGTTGATAGTGTACATTATAGCGCGCTACAAAAGTTGTTATGTAAGCGCATGGCTGCGGAACCTTTTTTCACACCACCCCAGATGTGGAGTTCTAGGGGCGTTTTCTTAACGTGGTTTCCCCAGGACACCCAATCCATATCTGTCGCCATTTCATCTAATTACATGCTTTGCGTTTTTTTTTCTTGGGTAGCGTTTGTTCCTTCGTCGTTGCAGGTCTACATTGAAAATTCTTCGTCTTCACTAAACTCATTGCTGTTTTCTATCAATGTTTGTTTGTTCGCTTTTCGGATTTCGTTGTCGATACCGTCTTTACCAAAGATTTTTTGGACGTCTGGATCATTGTCACAAGTTTCACTCTTACAGTTTTAGCAGATAATGGAGCACTTACATCCTGCTTTGCAGCAACCGCAACTGTTCCGCAGTTTCATTTACGCACTCAATTTCAGAAGTGTATCCTGTACTGCTTTTCCTGTGATGGTTTTCTGTTTCAGTCCACAGTACTTTAAGGTCACTAGATTAATACACTAAGGGCCGGTTGCAGAAAGCAATGTTAAGTCTGGTGTTAGCTAACGTCGCGCCAAAGTGAACAAAATCGCATCAAATTTTGTTTACTAATGTAAGAGTTACCATAAACATTTGAGGTTTGATTCGTTTTTGTTCACTTTGACGTCGCGTTAGCTAACACCAGACTTAACATTGCTTTCTGCAACCGGCCCTAAGTGTAAGGTACCGCCATTCCATTCCTCGCTTGAGAATGTGAAAAAATTGTGAGATAAAGATAACAAATACAAAAAAAAGTGCAATAGGGAAGACACTAGTTTTTGGGGATTTTCTTTTTGGTGTAATGGCACTGCTGTAAAGTCAAATTATGGTTAGATTGTGTATTTATTACCATTTTGAGAAAATTGTGCGACAAGGATAGATATAAAAAAAATCACCAATGCGGTACCCTACACTTTAGTGTCTTGATCTAAACTTGAGCCATGTTACGAAGGCGAGCCACGTAAACAAAGATTCTGACAGTTCTCAGTGCGGCTTAAACCAGTTTCACACGGTGCGCATTTTACGTAAACGTCCGTTGCATGTTGCTGTAAAAGAAATTACCGCACAACAAAACAACGCTCATCCCTCCTCTAGTGTAAAGGCGTGCATAAGCGGTGTTCCACTTTTTCTTCGAAACGGCCAACCACAGAACCCCTTTCTATCACGTGATTTTCAGTGTTTGTTTACTTGGATCGCCTTCCTAACTTCGCTGAAGTTTAGTGACCTTACAGTACTTTCCGATCCAGCCACATCTTTCGGGATGGTGAGGGTTTTTAAGCCACGTCTGCACTTGAAAGTATGTCCTGAAAGAGTGTTGCCGTGCCACATCCGATGTCGGTGGAAGTGATGCATGATGTGTTTTTGATTGCGTAGATGTTTTCATGAAATGAAGCAAATTTAACTTTTCCTCATTTTTGTTTTCTTTGTATAAGCAGTAGCGAGAAATTCGGGTAAAAACTTTTTTATGAATATTTTTAGCGATACTTGTAGTACATAATTTGTCTTCAAATCCAAACACAGAGTGTCGCATCCGCTGAAGGCGTATATAGGAACAAGATGTTGTCGCTTATAAGATTGTCGTGCCGAAGAATTATTGTTGTTGAGCAATTTTTCCTTTGACAGGCTTCCGGGAAAACACGTTCGATGGGCCAGATTTCTTAGTAACATGAGAAGTATACCAGTTTTGAAGAAGCTGTTTGGTTATATGCGTGTTCAGTTTTGCACAGTTGTAATGAGTTCATCATCATCCCTAAACTTATGGCCACTTAAAAACGCTTTCAATGATGCAAACAAATGAAAATCTGATGGAAATAAATCGGGACTGTATGCAGAATGAGGCAAAACTTCCCACTTCAATTTTCTCAGTGTTTCCATCGTTAATGCGGCCGTATGGGGGCGCGCGTTGTCCTGAAGAAAGCAAACGGAGCCTTGTCGTTTTTGTCGTTTTGAACGGATTGCTGGTTTTACTTTTTCAGTAAGAAGTGTTGAATAATACTGGGCATTGATGGTTATTTGCTCTGTGAGAGCATCCAGATAGAGTAAACCCCTTGAATCCAAAAAAAAAACTTCCCATAATCTTTCCAGCTGATGACACCATTTTTGCTTTCTTCGGAGTTGGAGAAGTGGTGTGTTTCCACCGCATGGAAGCTCTTTTTGACTCAGGGGTATAATGATGGAGCCACGTCTCATATGTAGTTATAATATAGTCTAAAAATGTATCTCCTTCCCTTTCATATCTTTGCAAAAGTTGCGTAGTCAACAACAAACGGATTTCTTTTTGCTCTGGAGTTAAGATCCGTGGCACCCACCTTGCACTAACTTTTTTGAACTTAAGCTCTTTGTCAGCAATTGCCTCGACACTACCCACATTATGTCAACTTCTTCTGATAATTTTCTCACAGTTATCCGACGATCAGCCCGAATAAGGTGATCAAACGACCCAACATTGTCCGCAGTCACAGATGTTTTTGGTCGTCTCAGATGGGGTATGTTTTCCACGCAATCCCGACCTTCTCAAAACTTTTTCGCCCAACCAAACATGTTAGAACATGACACATAATGCTTGTTTCCATCCATAGTTTTCATTACTCAAGGCAACTATATTCTCACTCATATTTGAAGGTTCCTCGTAGTTCACGTTTTTACTCTTGCCAAAAAAGGGTATATTTTGGACCCAACATATACAGGGCAAGTCCCTTAAACAAATAAAATGTTGTTTATATCCCATTTAACGGAGAAATAGATAATAGTAATTTATTATGCAAGACGATAAAGTTAAATTTTATCCACGAGTGAATAGTTTAACGTCGAGACGAAGTCGAGACGTTAATAATTCAAGAGTGGATAGTAATAACTTTATCGTCCTGTATAGCCCAATACAATTTTTTTTCTATAGCAAGAACTTTAACCATTTCAAAAGAAAACAAGGAAAGTCATTTTAAAATCTCTGTAGCTAGATTGGGTTGCTAGGATAATACGAAGCTGTAATATTTAATTTAAATAAAAAATTACTTTTTGCACTTGCGGGACTAAAGTTGGCACTTTAGTCACTTATTTCAGGGACTAAAGTAGCTCATTTAATCTCTAGGGACAGAAGTAATTACTTTAGCCCCTAGGGACTAAAGTAAAAATGTTACCGTATCTATGGTAATCTATGGTAAATTCGGGGTTATCAGGTTAGATTTCGCGTCAGTTTTGACATAAACTGACGCCAAAGCTAAGCTGCTAACCTCGAATTTGACATAATTGTGAGCTCTTGTCATAATGACTTACAGTGGCACCAACTTTAAAATTTACCAAAGGCTACTAATTTTAAAATAATTGTAACTAAAATGTCAATAAATGACGTTTAAAAAAACGGGTTTTCGTTTTAAATCTTCCTGCAACGTGAAAAAAATAGTATATGCAACGCGGAGAGAATGCTATTTTGCTTCAGTGCAATTTCTGACTCTCGGGCTTCGCCCTCGAGTCAGAAATTGTACCTCAGCAAAATAACTCATTTCTCTCCCTCATTGCATAATCTACTATTATCTACCTTTAATGTTAAAGTGCTACTTTATCTACTCTTGCTGTTAACGTAACACTTGACCTTTTGTTTTGAGTGGATTAAAGCACACTTTAACATTTGCTATAGAAAAAAAAGCTGGTGTGATACACGCACACAACTTCCTTTTTCTACAGACGTTTCAAAAAGTTACCGTTTTGATTGTCATTTGAGTATCGAAACGACACTCTTTTAGGCACTAGTGCGTAAAAGAGTTTACTTTTAAGCACTAGTGCTTAAAAGTAACACAACAGTTAACTAAGTTTTTATTTTTGGTAAATATGTACAACACAATTAGGTATTTAATTGATGAAAATGGGTACTTGATGATGCTACACTTAAATTATCTCTCCTTGTAACACTTGCATTTTCTTAGAAATTGCAGGAAATGTTGATGTAGCCGCACAAAATGGTGCCTGTACCTTTACTGGTCCGGTTCCTTTTTCACCCAAAATCTTATTTGCTACGCTCTTCTTATATTCCAAGGAACTTTTGACGTAACTCTCAGCAACAGAGACTTGATCGCCCAGCCGCGCGTGCCTTTTGAGTGTAGACATGCTCGCACCAGCATCAGCCAAAAACGAAGCAGAACATCGGCGGAAGAAGTGCCCAGTATATTCTTCACAGTTTGAAAGTCCAAAGAAACCAGCATTTTTTTTAGGTATAGCACCAATAGTGTTTATGCCTACAGTTTGCACAATACATTTACCATTTCTGTAGCCAACGAAAAATCGTTGATGGTCCGTACTGCACGGGCGTAGACTAGCATACTTGCGGA
Source organism: Agriotes lineatus (assembly GCA_940337035.1). NCBI lineage: Eukaryota > Metazoa > Arthropoda > Insecta > Coleoptera > Elateridae > Agriotes > Agriotes lineatus. The sequence goes on from CALNHX010006754.1 coordinate 30,019, forward strand.
AAAAATTTCAAAAAATTAATGCCATCGATGTTTCCCTCTGTTACTGTAAACATTATTGAAACCTTGGTTTTCGTGAATGGAATACTAATTTTTATGAAAGTATTGGCATTCTCAATGTCAGTTACTCACATGAATGTAAGCTCCTCTCTGCGACAAGCTCCGGATAAATCAACAACTACGGCTACCTAAAATTTAAATAAAACGTTAGTGATGTGCTGCATATAAGAATTTGGTCAAATACTGCATTTACTTTCATTAACATATTTGTTAATGTCCAGGTTTTCACTTGAAATATATCATGGGATCGCAGCATAGAATATGTGCTCCATAACGTAGAGGGCTTATAAGTAGAAGAAAGGTCAGAGAAATATGCCAGCACAACCTTTTCTGCGACAGCTCGCACATTTTTTCGATCACACCATCGCTTGAATTTTTCGTAGGTTGCATTGTAGACGGATCTTGATGTTTCCGTTATAAGCATCCAAACTGCGGCCTCTGCTACATCTTCAATATCGGATGGAAGCTCGGAATCGCTCATTTTTGCCTAGTCGGAGTTTTTAAATACACAACGCGTTCATATCATATTTCCTATGTTCATAGTCAAACGAATCTTGTTTGTAAACAACGATCTGAAGAAATTACCTGACAATCAAGTAATTGACGCACGCCTACTACCATATCTAATTCAACATTTCATGAACGAAATTATTTTACTCATATTTGTTCTTTTGAAAGGTATGTAGAAAAAAATCTTGTAAGATACACATTGCAAAACTCCGTGTTTTACGCACACGACGTGTTTCCACACTCGCTGTCGCTCGTGTGGAAAATTTTCACGTCTAGTGCGTAAAACACGTTCATTTTTGCAACTTGTATCTTAAATAGCTATTTACAGTGATCTTATAATTATCCAAAAATTTGATCTTTTAAATTTTTAAGCATTTGTCAAAAATTTCAAAAATTACAAATTCTACAAAAACGGTACAAAATAGAGCGTTAGTTCAAGAGACACATTTTCTCTAAAATTTTTAAGCTGAATTCAAAAATGTAATAATATACTGGGTGTTCTATTTAAAATAGAAGTTAATAAAAAAATAGAAAAAAAGAAACCCATTTTTAGAAGTATTGAACTGGAAAATCATCTATCTCACATCAATACACATTAAGAAAGTAATAAAAATATAAAATTTAAAAAATCGTTCTTCAAAAGCTTGCTGTCGCATCTACATAGTACACAAAACTTATATATGAAGTTTCAACGCCATACCTCTTTTCGTTTTTGAGATATTCTGTTCACAGTTACACAGACAGACACACAGAGAGTCACACACACAGACACACAGTCAGAACCAATGAAAAAAATATGTTTTTTGGGTTCAGGGGACTCCTTTGATATGTTTTATCGGACCTTTTCCACTGTCTAGAGGGTGTGTAAAAACATAGCATATCATAATACACCACTGCCAAAAGATGACACTTCAGAGAACAATATTTCCTTTATTGTAAAAAAAAAAGTAAAAATGTAATAATTGCACACAGCTCATACTTTATCTTTGACGAAAATGGAACTTGACAAATACAGGGTAAATGTTGTGAAAGAGACAAAAATGTGTTTCCCTTTATTGTTTTATTATTATTAGAAACGTTAAGATATTTTTATCCCTAGTTTCCTTAGGTTTTTAAAATTTTTCAGTGTCACAAATTCCACTTGAGAGGGAACTTCTGAGTAAAACGCTTTACACATTTTTCAAGCTACTAGAAACTTCCCTATGGCCTTCTAGACAGAATTTGAATAGTCGCATTGTTTAAGCGAAGAGATCGTCGGAATATTCAACACAGAAAATCAAATAAAGGGTAGGTACCATTTTCTTAACGCAACTGCGAGTATCTCTCCGATGTCTCAGTTTTCTGTTGGTTCTTTGGTCATTTGACTGTTTTTTATGACGCTTTTAATAGTTATGCTGCACTGCAAAAATTCGTTTATTTATGAGAAAGTTAATCATGATGTAAAAATTGCATGTGTTGACAACTAATTCTAACATGGAATGACACTAGATAAAACATATCCCTGTGCATAGCATTTTCTTCAAAAATAGGTTATACCTATGGCAGAACCCTGTATTTGTTTAATATTTTTATAAATTTGAAATTTTACTTTTGAATATCAAACCACTGCTGCAATCAAGCAAGCTGTCTTCAATATATTTTATCTATAACAGTGTGTAAAATTGACTTTTAGTTGACAGTTGTAAGTGTGTAAAACGACTGTTTAATAACATGTTTTCATTAGTTCACGTCGTCAGTAGCAACGTGTTTTAAAATTTTTAACCTCGCAAAATTACTACCGGTTGCTAGTAATCATAATTTACATTTAAATATTTTTTTTATATTTACCATGTTTTCCAGATTCTATCGTAGATAAAATATTGTACGATACACATGCGTAAAGCATCTTTAGTCACTCGCGGGGCTTAAAACGCTCGATCACTCGCGTTTTAACTCTACCCCACTCGTGACTAAAGACTAGCGTACGCACTTGTATCGTAAATTACTAATTTAGTCGGACCTGCATCAAACGTTTTAAAACTTAAAAAGTTAAAATCGTATATATTAACTTTTGTATAGGTATCTCCAAAACTAAACTGAAAGAGGAATTACGTAACTAGCGTTCCTGCAAATACCCTTTATTACTGCAAAGCATTTTTTTAAGAGTCCTCTGATCGCTTAAAATTTGCTAGTTGTTTTACCACACCCGGATGCATAAAACACTATAAGTATACTCCATTCACTTTAGATATCAATTGTCAAACATGACATTTGTTGGTATCACTGTATATTTTTAATGGCAATTTTTAACTTATTGATGTGGGTTGCATGGTGAAATTTAAAATAAATAAAATATGACTTTCCGTAAAATCTAGCAGCAAGTTTTGTGCTAAAGATTATTGTCAATTAACTTCATTGCAAAATATATTTACTTTTTAAGCTATAAAGCGGACAAACATAATTCTGAATTGTAGCATATCGACAGGAAAAGGCCGAGTACAATTAAGAGATAGGGGAAAAATCTGTAGTGAAAATCTATTTGGAATTGAAAGATTTATTGTCAGGTTATTCAGGTAGAAAAGAAATTTTCTAACGAGTGGGCGCATATTTTTAGTAAGCATTAAATTAAACACCGGGTTTACAATTATTATATAGCCATATTTATACCCATTCAGTCACGTGATAATCTAGTGACTTTACGTATGTCGATTCTTAAAAATGCAATTTTAGGGTAATAAATGACATTTCCTTTTTGTAGGTTATTATGTCATCTGCCAATTTCTAAAACAAGGTTTCTACGAGTTTTTTTTCTCTTATACGAAATTAAACTGGTTTTACATGTTAAAGAAACGTAAATATAATAAAGATACGTCGGTTTGGACGGGCACCATTGAGCACTTTATTACCCCAGGTAAAAATGGTATTACCTTTGCCGGACACACCAATTGAGCACCAAGCACCAAACGGAGGACCGACCAATTGAGCACTTTAGATTAGCCAATTGCGCACTGTATTACTAGTTTGTTCATTAACAAACTAACAAGTTATTAGGTGCTAAATTAATGCAAACAGTTATCTTTCTCGGCCAAATAAAAATTAAAACATCATAGTAGGCATTTTTTTATTAAAAAAAAATATTAGCAATAATTATGTTATTACATCTTAGTGTATAATCAGAAAAATCATAATTTATATTATTTTATTTATCGCAAATAGAATAGATGGGTTTTGGAGAAGAAATATGATTTTGATGATGAGTTTTTCTCCAATAATAAACGAGTTACAAATTGGTTTTTAATGATATAGTTAAAATTTGAATTATGTGCTAATAATAATTATAAATTGAAATAAAGAGATTAACAGTACAAAGTGGACACAGGTCTCAAAGTGCTGAATTCGCCTGTCTCAAAGGGTCGCTTTGAAAAGGTAACTGATCTGCCTGGTGCTCAGTTCGCCGGTCTACATTTATTGCATCGAGAGCTTGGTGCTCAATTGGCGTGAACCCGTCGGTCTTCTACATTAAACATCTGCTGAGTATACAAATTAGTCAATTTGCTAATTTCTGTTCATGAATATTCTGTTATAGAAACCTATTGCTTGATTTTTGCCATTTGAAGCCTATTTCCTTGACACCATGTATTTAGGGAAGAGACTGAATATGAAGAAATTTCCTCCAGATTTTCAACCAAGCGTCTCTTAATGTTTTCTATGGTTACAAATTCTTTAGCTACATACATTTTATATATAGTGTGCTTGATGGAGTTCTTTACTGCTTCGCCGACCTCCGTTTTTTGTATTCTTCACTTTCTGGCTCCTATTTTCGGTATATTTTAAATAAAACGTGTCTAAGGTACCTGGTACTCCGTATGCCTAGACCTTGTCCACTACAAACAAACAAACTTACACGAAAAGTATAATCTGACAGATTAGAAACGTCAAATTTTAAAATTAATTTTAATAGTCGACATGCCTTTTTTCGAATTTCTTCCATTTCATCTATTTTACTAAAGATGAACAGTGACAGACAAAAGTCGAGTTACAGTGCCTTGATAGAGACAGTGGCGACAATAGGCACAATTTGCCACAAAATGGCGGCCAACAACCTACTAACTTTAATAAATTGAACGTTTTTGAATGGACATGGTTACACAACGTATAAATAATATGTTGGTGGCACTGTAAGTCTTATGCCAAATTCGAGGTTATCAGGTTCGGTTTTGCGTCAGTTTTGACACAAACTGACGCACAATCTAACCTGCTAACCTCGGAGTTTGACACAAACTGAGCGCAAAACCTAACCTGCTAACCTCGATTTGGTATAAACAAACAAAAGCATCAACAAATTTTGCCTCCTAATGGCGGCCGATTCGAGCGACCAATAAAAAAGATACACTCTATTGTCGCCACTGTCTCATAAAAGTCACTGTAAGTCAAGTGACTCCGAATGGGTATAATTTTGAGTATATAATAGTTATGCATAGTTATGTATAAAGTAACATTTTATCCATTCTCACACGACCTGCTGAATTGTTTGACAAACGTCACTGTATACATTTGTCACACAATTCAGCAGGCCGTGCATTCTCATCATTAAATCGTTACTTTACCATGGAGATTTTCATAGATAAAATACAGCTTTACAAGCAGGGTATTGAAAAATTGTATATTATGTAACAAATTTTGTAAACGTCACTTTAGTCACATGTTTTGTTTAGCCACGAGCGGAGCGGAGCGTGTGTTTAATAAACGAGTTCATATAAGATGTTATATACTGCTACTTTTTCTACCACCACACATTTAGCGCAAATATAACATCATATTATTTCATGAAAATTTTGAATATTATGTTAAGTTAAATTATGCTTGACAAACGTCAAAGTTGACGGTTGAAAACTAACTTGATTTTAATTTTGGCTATGGCTAATAAAACAAATACTCTGTGAACCTAATTTACACCGTGACTAAAACGTCGTTTCCAACTTTAACCCGTGACTAAGAGGCTCTTTAGTTGCAGGTTATGAAGGTCGTGATGAAAATGTCACTTAGCGACGTGTATGTTGCTATGTTATATGCCACTTTAGTTACAGGAGTGGAAAAAATAATATTTCTTATCGATAAACCCAATTTAAGCGGCTTAGCGCAGTTTGTTTAGGCGCTAGACTTGCATTAGGCAACTCCTCGGTTCGAATCACGCGGGGGCCGTAATTTTTCCGTAGCCTTGGCGATTGGAATCGGGCTCGGCAAAACCATTTACAGTTGGGCACCAAATCTGTACTCTACTCAGAACCACAGACCTCAGAGATAGAGTAACAAGGTCAACACACCTAACACAATGGTTGCTGCGCAAGCACAACAGGTGCGCTTCAACTTTGTATCCCGAATCCGGGGTAAATAGCATTGTACTGCTAGATACAAATGCATAAAGCACCAGCCTCTACACCGCAAGGTAAATGAGGTTATCGATAATACAATATAGATAAACTCAATACAAGTATTAAAATTTTTTGGTAAATTTAGTTAAAAGGGAACCATTCTGGAATGATCACTTCTTAAAAGAGGAAATATCAAGAAAACTTTAGAGTTGCCATGAAGATGGGTAGCTTTTAAATTGGACGATATACAGGGTGTTTCAAAAAGGTGTTGCCAAACTTGGGGAAGTTATAGAAAACATTGCGGCAAACAAATTTTGCATATAAACCCCTAGTCGAAAATGAGCCGTTTTGGCCCTGGAGCAATTTTTGTCCATAAACGTAATGTTATCTTGTTGATAGAAAAAGACTTTGATATTTAGTTAATTTTTATTAAATATAACGCGAAAATAATCAATTTATAACAATGATTCAAAATGGCGACTCTTAACCTCGTTACATAAATGTGCCTTTCGATTCATGGAATCGCGCACCTGTTGTAACATATGCGGTTCTTTCTGCACGAGAAGACAGGCTGCCACCACTCTTTCTAACAGTTCCTCTTGTGTGGCTACAGAGGTTTCATAGACGAAGACATTTTCTGTCAACAAGATAACATTCCGTTTTTGAACAAAAATTGCTCCAGAGCTAAACGGCCCATTTTTGACTAGGGGTTTATATGTAAAAAATTTTATCACAATGTCTTCTATAACCTCCCCAAATTTGGCAACACCTTTTTGAAACACCCTGTATATACCGGGTGTCTGTTCTCAAAGTCGAACATAGGCGATTAACACTGTATTCAACGTTTTTGCCGATTCCTGCTCACCAATTCAACTTACAGGCAAGGTAATGGTATCAATGGAAAGATAAAATTATTACGCATCAAATAATACCAATAATAATATTCAAGATGCGATTTTTATTTTAAAATACTAATTTAAAACTTGGGATTTTTAAATATGCCATGCCTTGCTTTTCAAGTTCAATAGCATTTGTCAAAAAAACTGGTAATTATTTGGAGTAAATCAGGTATTTTCTATAAACGTCTGTTAAAATTGTCTACAGAAAAATGAGTTATTTCAATGAAGAGCGAGTGAATGCACTAATGTAATTGCCTATGTTCGACTTTGAGAATGGACACCCGGTATATGAATTTGGAAAGAGAGAACTAGAATTTGAGGGAGGGCGTACGAGAAGTATTGGATATAAATATAAAAATCTGGTATGATACACGCACACAGCTTTCTGTTACAGTGATCTTATAATCAACCAAAAATTTGATTTTTAATTTTTAAGCATTTGTCAAAAATTTTAAAAAATTACAAATTCTACAGAAACCTTACAAAATAGAGCGTTAGTTAAAGAGACAAATTTAAAAAAAAAATTTAAGCTGAATTCAAAAATGTAACAATATACCGGGTGTCTTATTGAAAATAGGGGTTAATAAAAAAGAAGAAAAAAAACAAAAGAAATCCATTTAAGAGGTATTCAACTGAAAAATTACCTATCTCACATCAATACACATTAAAAATGTAATAAAAAATCGTTAGAGCCGTTTTTGAAAAAAATCGAAAAAAAAAACCTGTAAAATCACAAGAGTAAACACCATACTTCCGGTTATGCGACTTGGTGTAGGTTAGTATTTCATACAGTGACATTGTTAGGTCAAAATAAATTTAATTTATTTCTACCAGTGGGGTGCATCGGGTTCAGCTCAGTTACCTTATTTTAGAAAAATCTGGTACGCCACTGTTTTTTAACCACTACGATAAGTTTTTTTAGCTTCGTCCATTGAAACTGTATAAAAGATGTATCTTTTTTATTTTATTGATAGAATAAACCTTTTTCGAGAAAAACGGAAAAATCTGTAACACCAATTTCGTTTATTGGACGTTAATGGGACCTAAACGGCTTCCTTTTCAAAATACAGAGTTTTTAAAAAGTATTATTTAATAACAAACAATCTTAAAATAGCTACAAAACTTTTCGTCAAAAAACTGTAGCGTACCAGATTTTACTAAAATAAGATAACTAATAACTAATTTTTGGAAACATTTTTTTTGTTTTAAACTGCAACAAAGTGTACTTTGAAAACGAAGTCGTTTATGTCCCATGTTTGCATAAACTTTTCATCTTAGAATTGATCAAGGAATCATCGCTTAAAGTTTGTCTACGTACTTAATTAACACTCTGTATATAAAAATGAATTAAAACTTGTTAGGTAATTTCAGTAGTCAATAAATTTTGTAGAAATGAAAATTTTACAATTTTCCAAACAATATATATTCAGCTTTAGTTTAAGCCTTCGTCAGTGTTCACATTGTGAATTTACATTTTGAAATTATTTAATTTTAATCATTTAAGAAACATTTATATAAATCATTTGCTATTAGTTAGTTATTTGAAGTTTAAATTGATATCTTATATTTATATACATTGTTCAGAATTTTTTTTAAAATTTTATTTTATTCAGTAATGTGTTGGTGGTGGAATTTGGCACACCACATCTTCACGGTCATAATTTCATCACTTTGCAGTAGCCTAATTATCTTCATTTAAACAAATTCAATATTTTATGCACGTGTAAGACACTGGATATGTATTGATTCAAGAAACTGGATATGTATTGATTCAATACATATCCAGTTTCTTTACACGTGCATAAAATATTGAATTTGTTTAAATAAGGATAATTAAGCTACTGCAAAGTGATGAAATTATGACCGTGAAGATGTGGTGTGCCAAATTCCACCACCAACACATTACTGAATAAAATAATTTTTTTTCTGAACAATGTATATAAATATAAGATATAAATTTAAACTTCAAATAACTAACTAATAGCAAATGATTTATACAGCTGTTTCTTAAATTATTAAAATTAAATAATTTCAAAATGTAAACTCACAATGTGGACACTGAAAGAAGGCTTAAATAAAGCTGAATATATATTGTTTGGGAAAGTGTAAAATTTTCATTTCTACAAAATTAATTGACTACTGAAATTACCTAACAAGTTTTAAATCATTAATAATCACGTCGTAAACAAAAACTACAAAAATAAAAATGAATGTTTGTCCCGTATGCGTTCCTATACCATTCATCCGATTGCGATGAAACTTTGGTGAGTTGTTGTGCGCACGCCTGCTAAGGTTTCTGAACAACCATTTTACAATGGGTGGCGTCGGCCGGTCGAGATATTTCGTAAAATTGTATTTATGGTCCGATTTGGCTCATAATCAGAATATATTGTGTTGGCTCCACGTTGTGGCGCCTAGTTTATGTTATAATTGACTTTTATAATGGTCCTTATATATTAAAATGGTTTTATGTTATAACAATAATAATTATACTTTAGCTATTACATTTGACTTTTTACTATACTTTAGTTTATTTTCAATGAATTCCCTTTTAAAATTCAATTTTTAGTAATTTATTTGCCCTTTTATAATTATGGATTCTCAATATTATTAAATCGCTAACTCCGGTAGAAGCATTTTTTCTCTTAACTGAAACACAGGTCGGATTCGCTCGTAATCTAGACTGCTTCTATTCCTGAAATTCGATTCTCTTATTTCATGACAACTTGTACGTCTGCTACCTGTCACTTTTTAATTATGCAAGTGCAAAGTCAATTACAAATACTTTCTCTTTACATTACTTGTCATTCAACAAATACCAAATAGTAAATATTTTCCTCTTTAAAATACCTCACTTCACTCTTTCTATCTTTTTCTTTCAGTTTTTTATTTAATAAATACCTGTATTCTGTCACCTGTTCATCGACCTCGATACTCTCCTTTACCAAGCAAAACGCAACCAGCAATCTGATAAAGATGTCCCAACGTCCAAACAAATCCTAGTAACGAACTCCGTAAAGACTTTCTGACCAAAACACGACAAGGCACCTAAAAACTTTCTCCAGTAGTACTGTCAGCAGCAAACGCCCATCCACGTCTTCCTACCAAAATCCTCAAGCCACCGACGACCTAGTATCACGAACCTCGATGAAAGTTACAAGATGTCACTTCAACGATAAGCTTGTCGAATTAGAACTCAATTAGATAAAAACCTTCTATCCACCCCATAAAACGCTCACTCTGCTAACAATCTCGATGTGAAAACCGCTTCCAGTAAAACCATTCTTTGTTATCCAATTCATATGATGTAATGTAATTTGACATCAGCATCCCATTCCAGAAATTTGCTTTTGTAGATTATAACCTCTATTACTTAGGTATTCTCACCACATCTATTTTCTTCATCCATATCGTCTTCACATCTTTTAATCTTTTAACATTTATTTTTTTATTTTCGCCACGCCAATTCTAGTTAATTCACAACCCGTTTATATACCAAACATCTTTTAACTTTTATAAAGGGTTTATTTTCGTAATTTTAAACCGCTTACAAATGTAGTACATGTTTTTGTACCAAATTATTTTTACATACTGATAAATACATAATATTAGTGATTTAGTTTAGTATATATTGATAGTCCAACACACCATAGAAACTTTATCATATTTGTCTAACACCCATTATGTTGAATGGTATTTCTCGAATAAGTATTTGCCGTTAATCTCCACTTCATTTCAGATAATAATATAAAACAGGCTGTCCTACAACGTTTATTTGGATTCTATAGGACGAATTTATTCTAAAACATGAGCAGTCACACAAACTTATATTTTCCTATTTTAAAATGGAGTTTGAGTTCAGAGCGCCATCTACTGCATTCTCGAAGTACCTTAGGTATGACTGAGCTACAGTTATGCTGCAACCAAGCAGACAGAGTAGAATACGAACTCAAGAAAATGTAAATTACCTTAGCACTCATAACAAAAACATAGAAGAAAGAAAAAGAAACAAAAAAAGTAGACGACTGCAAAATCATATACAGCGGGATAGTACAAAATGTACGAAATAGAAGAGTAATTTGAGGTGTAGAGATATTGGTGGAATAGAAATGGAAAATAGTTATTTACTATGCAAATCGTGTTATGGGGATATTACCCACTAGAGAAAAAAATTGACCCATGAGGCCGTAGGTCGTGTGGGCAAATTTTCTCGTGTGGGTAATATCTTTTAACATTATGCGTACAGTACAATATTTTATCCACACCTCTCAATAAACTCAGAAGCATCAAAACCAAAATGTTTGTTTGAATTCACAGTACCTGTGTATTTTAACCGTTGCGGTGACAGGTGACATCAGACCATAGACGACATTAAGTATTATTCCGCAAACTAAAACTCATTATTTGAGTTATGGTAATCAAAAAGTCACTTGTGTCTAATATTGATATTGCTATTGCTAAAATCACTATAGTCATGGGGGCATTATTGACAGGTATTGGATAAATACTATTAAGAGCTATGTCTTTATCGAAGAAAGGATTGTAATAGCAAAATTTAAAATAGAAAAAAGCCACTGAGCAGTAATTTAAGTATACGCTCCAGAAGAGGGGAAAAAAATAAACGCACATCTTGCATGGAAAAGTACAAAAAATAAGTAACGCCAATCAGGAAAATATGTGGTTGTACTTAGAGACATAAATAACAGAAGTGGTAAAATACCAAAATGCAAATTAAGCAATAGTATATTATATCATGAGGGACTAAGGCGCACCATTTAATCCCGCGAGTGGAGTTTGTTGCCTCGAGAGCGAAGCCCGAGGGCAACAACCACTCAAGGGATTTAGGCACTTTAGTCCCGAGGTATATACGCCATTTTTTGCACTTTTGGGAACATTATCATCAAAACATTTCCAAAATTCGGAATCTGTCAATTTGGAAACTGACAATTACAATTTATTAAAAACTGAATTGCAGCAGGTCCTGGATAGCCTGAATCAGTTGCAGTACTGAAGTGTATTGTCAGTATATGTCGAAATTCGAGATTTGCAGGTTAAGTTTTGCGTCAGTGTGTGTCAAATGACAAACAAAACTTAACCTACTAACCTCGTGTGTACATAAATTTACCATAGTTTACGGTATCATTTTTACTTTAGTCTCTAGGGATTAAATGAGCTACTTTAGCCCTGTTTACGCGGACTAACGTATCAACTTTAGTCCCGGAAGTGCAAAAACGCTATTTTAATAGCTATTTATGCAACAAGTGCTAAAAGTGGCCGTTTATGCACGAGACATGAAAATAATGAAACGAAGCCGAAGGCTGAGTTTCATAACATGTCGAGTGCAATAATCCTTTTAGCACGAGTTTGCACACAATATTTTTTCGACGGCCTTAAATTTACTGTTATTAATCCATAAATGTCGATTTAACAAAGGTTTGCATTTATGACAGTTATGATTTTATGTCATAGTAAAGAGATGGCTTTGACGCGCAGGTTAATGTTACTGGAACTTGTAGCTGTCAAAGTCAGTTATCAAAGGTAATAATAAATGTACACAGTTTACTTTATTCATTACATAACGCTTTAATTATTTCAAAACACTTTACCTGTAACGCAAGAAGTAACTAGAATAACTTTACAACCTTACTTCCAGTTCGAAATTGTAAATTCTATACCAGCTGTTTACTTTTAGCAGATGGGCTAAAAGTAAACAGCTGATTTCACTTTTAACACGCTAAATTATAAAACGTCACTTTTAGTGAAAAAAGCTAGCGCTAAAAGGCCCACTTTTAGTAGTGGTCGTAGAAAACAATATATTTTTACGTACAAACGTAAATAAACGTTTACATCTTAGTTTCCACGACCGCAAATACAACTTTACGCTCAGCGGGCGGTAAAGTAACTTTGTTGTCCGCAAATTACCTTTACTGCCCGGCACCTTAACGTGGGTAGCAATTTTTGGCATTAAAAACCCTACATTTATTCTAAGTGTTTGTTCCATGCAGCTGTGCGTAAAACGTTGTACACACCTCAGGCTGGAAGTTAGATTACGCCCTTAGCCAAATAAAGGCCCTTCGTCAGGCCTCAAATCTTACTCTTCTTTCTATACGTAAATAACTATTATCACATTTAAGTTTGTGTAAATAAAATATGAAAACATATACATACATTTTTATTATGCACAATATATAATCGCTTTATGGTTTTCAGCTACAATAATATATTATTAAAGGGAAAATAAAACGAAACGAAACGAAACATAACCCTGACATCAATTTTTGTAGGAAATATACAAAATTAATAAGAAGCCGAATAATGAGTATGCGTTCCCCCCAGTATTAATGAATTTTTGATAGCTATTGTACATGTTTAGGGCTAATCCGCGAAGATGATCTTGAAACAGTGTTTAATCAGAGCTTGGTATGTGGTTTACGATGGTGCTTTCTAGCACACCTGTTTACATGCCCAATAGTGCAAGAAAACGATGTTTTAAATTTTAAAAATTAGTAGAAACAAGGAATTTGAAAGAGATCTATATTTGTCTTCTTGTTGATTACAATAAATCTTCTAAAATCGAGACTTTGCTACGACCGCCGTATTAATAATAGTTGCTTATTTTTGATTTTTTGTATATAATTCCTTAACAGTTGCAAATACAAATAACAGTTTTAAGTAAAAAATGTAGACCATAATAAAATAATATTTTTCTACAACCGTGTCTAAAGTAGATACTTTAACACGTTAGTTAGTTTGTAAAGTGCCACTTTTTAAAAGCAGTGCATAAAAAGTTCTTTACAAACCCTAGTGCATAAAAAGTAAAATGTATTTTGGGGTTGCCTATTTACATAACCTCATTCTAGATGTTAATCATGTGAAAATTGCAGAAAGATGTCATTCATTTAATAGAATTTGGGTAATTATAAGTACAAAACACTAATAATCGTGAAAAATTAACATCATTAATGAATTATTATTAGTAACAGTAATAGTGCATAAAAAGTTCTTTACAAACCCTAGTGCATAAAAAGTGAAATTTATTTTGGGTTGCCTATTTACAAAATTTTACATAATTTTGATAGTTCATCGATCACGATCATTAGCGCCAACTTAAAACTAATTTCAATCAACCAACCAGTTCCGTACCAAAATAAATAAAGTAGGTAATTGATAAAAAATGTGAAATGTTCGGTTGTAGAAAAAATCTAGTATGCAACACGTGTGTAAAAGGTCTTTTTTAATCTCGTGCTACCATTTGCACACTCAGCTAGCGCCTCGTGTGAAAATCTCCGCACTCGATTAAAAAGACCTACTTTACACACTAGTTGCATAAATAACTATTTTGTGTCACCAGTATTTTTTATCTAAACTTTACGGTTTTTGAATTATGAAGTGTAGAATGTTATTAATTTTTCCAAAATCCCAATATTGGACAAAATGCACTATAAAATACCGCTTACTACGTCTTCAGTTAAAGTTTGAATTCAGTTAAGGAAGAAGGTAAAAGACTTACCTGCCAACCCCAGGCAGGTTCATAATTATATCCCATCCACTGCTGTACTTAGAGCTATGTGCGATATGAGTGATATTTATATGTGCTAATATCCTTCTAGAGCTCATAATTAAAAATCCGTCAGGTTTACTGAAGAAATAATAATAACTAAAACTGTTTATTTTATTCTACATTTTCTATTTGAAACTTTTTTATTTCCAACCGTTACGGAATTATACAAAAAAGAACAAAAATTGCTTTATATTTTTCAATATGGCAGTCCTAGCACAGTTTTGATTTTAGGGGACTTTTAGTATATTCAACAAGAAGGTAAATGTAACATCTGCACCAAATTTTTTGTTTGTACTAATTTTTTCAAGGTTTGTAATATTTTGGATTATTTTCTTGGATTACAAAGGGATTAAAATCCAAAACCTAACGCAGGCCAGTTCATTAGAATGATATCAGAACCAATTCCATAGCCAGCAAAAATGACGTGATACTCCCGAAGATGATCGATGTAAATCGCAGAGTTAAATCTTTCTGGAGTCTATACTGATTCCACCACAAACCATATCTTTCGGTCCTCGAAACACATTAACTTCTTCTATAGTAGAAGCGAACTACCGCTTACTAAGGCGTTTACCATTACAGCTATTTAAATAGGATTTCGATTCATTTGTGAACAGTACATAAGTCTTCACTGCTGAAGCTGCCAATTGAGGAAGGTGCGAGCGAATCTAATTTGAAAGGTTTTATTATTTCTTATAAGCATGGATGTTTTAAAAGATATTTGAGGTAGCTTCTCAATATCTTTATAGTTGTCTGGACAGACATGTCCACGTTACAGGCCGTTCGAAGATTGTTAAGTCTCTAGCTGCAGCGGTACGTCACAGAATGAGTACCTTGGAAAATTCTGGAATCTCCTTGAGTCGATTCGCCATTTTGAATAGAGGTAACTGCTTGAGCAACTGGAACTTTATTTAGATCTCATTATTTCTAGGCTCACAAAAACTGACATTTACAACCATTTGTTTTTGTAACCAATCGTCCAAAACAAGATGTATATTCCGGTTTTTGCTTTACAATTCAGCGCAGGCTTTGCATTTGCATTTTTGTAACAGTGTAGGCAGTTGGTTACAAAGAAAAACATACTATAATAATGGTGAGGCACTAACACCCCATGAAGGAGCTTGATATTAGTCCTGTTAAAAACCTGTTACAACTGTCAGTGCATAAAGCTATAAGCAGTATTGGATTTATTTTTTAACAGATTTTCAATGTATTAAGCAAACGTATTAATACGCGCGTATAGAAGAAGCGTTGTTACAGGTATTAGTCGAGCTGCACGATGTTTCGCAATCAATTACTCAAAAACTATGGCATTCAGAACAAAAACGAATAAGACGTTTTTTATAGGATATTTGACACTTTTTAATTATTAATTAATAGTACCATCGGTTGCATAGAAAACTGGTACAGAAAAAAAATCTATTTTGAAAATTTTATTGGTGGTACTGTAAGTCTATGTCAAATTCAAGGTTAGCAGGTTAGGTTTTGCGTCAGTTTTGACACAAACTGACGAAAAACCTAACCTGCCTACCTCGAATTTGACACAAACTGACGCAAAACCTAACCTGTTTACCTCGAATTTGACACAAACTGACGCAAAACCTAACCTGCTAACCTCGAATTTGACATAAGACTTACAGTGCCACCAACAAAATTTTCAAAATACATTTTTTTGCTGTACCAGTTTTCTATGCAACCGATGGTACAATGGCGGACAATAAATTTAGACCGGCCTGTCATTCGCTTGGCACTGTTTATGTTGGTGGCACTGTAAGTTTATGTCAAATGGTTAGGTTTTGCGTCAGTTTGTGAATTTATTGTCCGCCATTGTACATTGTGTATCTAGGACGAAAAGCGTAACATTCCCGGACAACTGTGAATATTGTTGGGCTCGGCATTGGCCTCCCCACAGGAGTCTGGGAATGTTGCTTTTTGTCCAAAATACACATACTATTTTTTCGCCGATCGATACAAGTAGTTAAACAAAATTAGGAAAACATTCGAAAAATATTCCCGGCCTAGGACGGGAATATTATTCCTGTACAGTTTTATTGTAAATTACCTAGCAACGGCTGATGTAATGGAATGTTTGACTTTGCTCAAAAAAAAATTATCAATAATGTGTCAATTCTAGTACGATTGGCGGAAAACTTATTTTTATAAAAAAGACAGCTTACAAGATATTTGCGAAATATTAAAAAGTCTACATTTTTTTATATATCGGCGATTCCCCATCCTCAATTGTTCAGGACGTTTTACACAATCAACAGTAGACTAGTAAACATATGTGCCAGGGCAATATTATCTGAGACTAAAAAGAAAGAAAATGGATGAGAGAATCTGAAACATTTCATTCATTGCTACAGCAGTCTTCGAAAAGAAAATAGTAAGGACGGATGTTTCTATAATAAACAAAAAACTGAAGAGTTATTCTCCTTAGCATAGAATTTCGGCTTAGACCGCGTAGTATTTGTATATGAACACCCAGCATTTTCTGGCTTAATGTGCTTTGCACCTTGTGAAGTAGAGCAAAAACCCGCGCGATGGCCATGCTCTTTGGTAGCACATCTTCAATGTGCGCCAAAGTTCTGAGAAGCATCAGCTTCTTTTGCAATTTGGCGTGTACTAGTTGTCGGTTCAGCATATACCCTTTCCAATACGTCTTTCTTCAACATCAAGCGCGTGTCGATTTGGTCTTCCACCATCATGACCCTTCTGTGGTTGTAAATTTCCAGTCTCTTTTCTCCGTTGAATAACCTGGGGACATGTATTTTCGGAAGGGGTCGGTTTATTTGAAAATGTTTCTAAATACATACGCCTTGCTCGTGCAACACTTTCATTGGCAGCACTCCATAAACTATTATCATGTCCATGTATTCATCGTTAGTGTAATTCACTATTTTATCCGAACTAATAACTTAATAACAACCACTAATAACAAATCTTTAATTTGATGTGTTCAAATTTACTGAAATGTCAATTTGACACTTTTTACGACCTACTCCGCAGAAATGATCAGTAATAATGTATTAAGGGCAAATAATTTTGTCGGTAAAAATGTTTTACGAAAGTATTTTGTTTTGGCAATGTCACAAGACAACCTAACGTGATCAAATTCCCGAGCCAAAGGCGAGGGAATTTGTCAAAGTTAGTTTGTCGAGGAACATTGCCACAAAACAACAAATATTGAGTAAAACATTTTCCGAGCAAAATCATGATCCCGAAATACATTTAGTGGACTATTTCCCAAATATCGGTTCATTTTCTCATTTATACTGATGCACAATGACCGTTTAAATGATGTTTTTGAAGTACCACCTTGATTAAAACAACATATTCGGTTCTTGCCATGGATACAAGTAGCAAAAGAAACTGATAAAATCCCAAGGGAAAATTTTGATTTTTTGCCACTATAAAAACACGTGATTAGAATTTTGAAAAATCATGGCGTTTGATTAGATAATAGGAGATGGGGGAAATAGTCAAGGGAATATGTTGATGGACTTCATGAAACAAAATAATACATTGCTAAGGTCCATGTTGTGACGCCTTATACAGGGTGGTGACTTGCGTGACGCAGCATAGGGATTTCAATGGTAAATTTTTAATGTTTGATTATTGGCTTCCCTATTTTTACTTCCTTTTACAATAAAGGAAGTATTGGATTCACCCCAAAAATTCGAAATTGAGTTTTCAACAGATCTTTACGTTTTAGAGTCCCCTGATCCCAAAAAACATATTTTTTTTCATTGGTCTGTCTGTCTGTCTGTGTGTCTGTGTGTCTGTGTGTCTGTGTGTCTGTGTGTCTGTCTGTCTGTGAACAGAATATCTCAAAAACGGACAGAGGTATGACGTTGAAACTTCATATATAAGTTTTGTGTACTAAGTAGATGGGACAGCAAGCTTTTGAAGAAAATCGCATAACCGGAAGTAGGTGTTTACTCTTGTGATTTTTCAGTTTTATTCGATTTTTTCAAAAACGGCTCTAACGATTTTTTTTAAACTTTACATTTTTATTACATTTTTAATGTGTATTGAGGTGAGATAGGTGATTTTCCAGTTGAATTCTTCTAAAATGGGTTTCTTTTGTTTTCTTTCTATTTTTCTTATTAACTCCTATTTTAAATAGAACACCCGGTATATTATTACATTTTTGAATTCAGCTTAATATTCTAGAGAAAATTTGTCTCTTGAACTAAAACTCTATTTTGTACCGTTTTTGTAAAATTTGTAATTCTTGAAAATTTTTGACAAATGCTGAAAAATGTAAAATAAAATTTTTGGCTAATTATAAGATCACTGTAAAAGGAAGTTGTGTGCGTGTATCACACCAGATTTTTTTAAAATTAAAGTGTAAATAAGTTTTTTGCAGAGAAAAAGATATTGCATCTGTACATATTATTGTTTACAATTTTCCATTTCCCAAAATGTAGAAATCAACGAAATAAAAATGCATTTTTTTTAAATTACTGATGTAAACAAACAACATGTTCATTTACTTTTGTCTTTGCTGTTTGACGTATATAACTGACTATTAAATTCTGTTCTCGTTAAAATGTATTCGTTTTTTCTAGAGAAAATGCTGTAGGTATCTGTACATACCATCGTTTATAATTTTCCGGAACCGGAAAAATAAAAAATTAGTATCTATAGCAAGCAGGATTTAATTAAATACCATAACAAAACATAATTATGTACCATCGAAATCATAGAAAAGTGGGACAGGAAAAATTGGCAGATACCCTTGTTTTCGAAAAGTGTAGTTTATATGTGGCATTTTGACTGAACATTATTAAATGTGGGCTGTCTCCTTTAATAACGTTCAGTTCAGTCAAAATGTTACATCTAAACTACATTTTTCGAAAAATAGGGTAACTGCGTAATTTTCCTGTCCCAGTTTTCTATGACTTCGATGGTATGTATAATCATAACACAAAAACACAAAAATTAATGAATTGTAACAAATGTTCAAACAAAGCACCATTAACTACTAAACAATGACCCAACCTGTCGTAAAATTACCGTCTAACATTTGCTAACTGATATTGTGATATTTTATCACATTGGACTTGAATACAATTTTTTAGCTCTTCAATAGTTTGAAAGGTTCTTCCAGAGTAAATTTGCGATTTTAAATGTCTCCAAAGAAAAAAATCGTTGAGCGAAAGATCGGGGGACCTTGCAGGTCAGTTAATTAAATAATTTGAACCAATCACCTTATTGGAAAAACTGTAGTTTACAAAGTCGCGCACTTCACGAGTGTTGTGTGCGGGGCACCCATCCATCTAAAGCCAAATATCTTGATCGTCTCTAGCAACTTCGGTCACCGCCGGAGCTATATCCTCTTCTAACAAAACTGCAAAAAGCGCTCTTCTGTGAGGTTTTCACTTAAGAAAAATGGTCCTATAATGTGATGACTTAGTATTACCGCCCAAACATTAACTTTTTGGGGATATTGGGTCCTGGTTTGTAAAATGTTGCGTGGATTTTCAGTAGCCCATACTCTGCAATTTTGCATATTTGGTTCATTATGCAGTAGGAATGTGCATTCATCCGTAAACAAAACGTTATTCAAAAACTCCCTGTCTTCGTTACATTTTTCCATAATTTGGAAGCAAAATGCACTTCTCTTCTCCATATCAGGTTCAAGCAACTCTTGATGACACTGATATTTGTAAGAGCGAAGCTGGTGCTGTTTCAAAATTCGCAGGACTCGGCTGTGATGCAAGCCAATATCTTGCGCTATTTGCCGTAGACTTACACTGAGATTTGCAGCTCCTGCTGCCAAAACATTAAAGGTGTTGTCATTTTCTTCATGTTGCTGCACGTTTTCAGCGTAATTGTTACATTTACAATTATTTAATACTGTGCCTGTAGTTTCAAACTTACGTATTAATCTATCAATCGTTGAACTACTTGGAAATTGCCGATTCGGATATTTTACGCTAAACAAGGGATTTACTTGACGAGCACTATTTCCAGCATAAAACCATTTTATTATTTCTACGTTCTCTTCAGTTGAATGCATTTTAACTAGAAGAATATTTAATGATCTGTTATAAACGTCAAACAGCAATGACAAAAGTAAATGTGGATGTTGTTTGTTTACATATTTCTAAGGCACCATTGATTTTTTCAAAAATAGCATTTTTTATTTCTTTAATTTATAGGGTTCCGGAAATTGGAAAATTTTAAAGAATAGTATCTACAGATGCAGTATTGTTTTCTCTACAAAACACTTTCTTACACTTTAGCTCTAAAATAATTAGGAGAGCCAATAATCATACATTAAAAATTTACCATTGAAATTCCTATGCTGCGTCGCGCAAGTCACCACCCTATATATGCTATGTACGTTCAGGTATAGTGATATTAATATGTCTTTGAATTATATTTTTATTTTGTCAAATTAAAATTGCCCTATTTATGTTCAGAATATCAATAATTATTATTTCTGCTAGCTCCTGAAAAATCTGGGGTGGATTCTTTTATCTAGATTGCTTATTTCTGAAAGTTGATGTTCTAAATTTTTAAATACCATTCCCATAAGTCAAAATTACTTATGTCAACTATATATCAAACAGATTTGAAATTCAAATGACAAATATCAGATTGTTTCTCTAGTATACAACAATATTAAAAACAGTAAGTAATTCTTTAATAACTAATTCACTTTTATAGTCTTTATTTCCTTTTTTAGTAATTACCTTGCTATTCAAATCACTCATCTTTCAATTGGTCTCAACAATGTTCAGGATGTCAACTAACCTGCTCCTCTCCGCCTACTGATCCAAACTCTCACACACCTTTCTGCAATGAAAGGCCCCACTGACAGACAAGACGTCCCAACTGTCCAGAATCAGCAACTCAAACCTTCCCTACAGCATGCAGCCAACAGACCAAATCTGCAGTCACCTACTTCCAATACTGCATCTGTCAACTTCCTGAAACGTGCCTTCTTAACTTATGATGCTCTGGAACTCTCCCTTATCACTAAACATCCCGACGCTATCCAATTCGATCAATGTACTATGTCAAATGCACTTTTCCAATAAACTTGACTTATTATTCTTCTCCAGTTATTCACATTTGTAGATTAATTCTACTTGCCATTAGTTTTACCACATACTTGTAATCTTCCTTAGTTTTATGTATTTAATTATTCTTCTTGGTTTATATTTCCTTTTAACTTCACCACGTAAAGAAATCAACTAAAAAAGATATGAAAAATTCCGTATTAGTGAAGAAACAAAACAACAAGAAAGGCGACAACCTGCAATCGAAAATAAAAAAAGACAACTCAATGCCATGACCTAAATTACACTCTTGAGACATTATTGCAGACAGTATAGAAATAAAAAATGTATTAGAGACCATACAAGAAGACAAGAGTCTGAAAGCATTGAAAAGAAAGCAAATTGCAATAAAGAAATAATAAAGTTCAAGAACAATGATTGAATAATAAAAACAGAAATAAATAGAAAAAATAGAAAACGTGTAAAGAAGTTTGAAAAACAAGAAAACTCGTGGAAAAGATAACATAATAAGAATGTTTGAACAGCCTTGAAAAAACTAACGCCCATATACAATTGTTGTCTTGAAAATGAAATTAAAATGATGGTGTACAGTTGAAGTAGAGTTCCTAAATATTATAAGAGTTGAGACAAGTCGGGAATAGATACTGATTGGGTGTGTCCACTGCGCATGCGCAGTTTCGTCTGAAATTGCTCCAGATTTAAGTCCTATAGTTACTGTAGAAACCAGTTCTGAGAATGCCACATTTGACAATTTTTTATTTGACTTTAGGTATTAATATCTATGTATTCCATTTCTACCTGACAAAAGTTCTTTAAATAACATATCTTGCAGAGTTGTAAGTATGTATATAAAATTTACTTAAAAATTAGTTACCTAAATAATTATTTTTCTACAGTTTTTGAAATACGGGTTGTTGCATTTTTCCCTTCAAAAGTAGATTCGAACGGGGCTTTATATCCATTGACACAAATTCCCAAAAACGAGAAGCAAAGAGCTGAATAGTTCAAAAATATAAACTGAACACTCACAAGTAGAACCAGACTCGATGGGAAAAAGTGTGTCTGGGTGGCAAACGAAAACTAAAATCCAATGCTGTACCTACTTCGTTTACGTTATCTCAACTCTTTCTCAAAGATTACTTATACGGGATCCGTAGTAGATACCTACCAGTGTAGTTTTCATAAACGCTTTAAATTAACCTTTTTTTGACATTGTCAAAGTGACAAGTAATTAAATTCATAAGTGTCACATACTAAGAAAGACAACTCTGGCCATGTATGCTATCATTTATTTTTGGAACAGTAATGGCGGCTGACATTTACGTTGTCTCAACTCTTATACTATATAGTAACTCTAAGTTGAAGTAGTTTTACTGTATGAGAAGAGCGACAAACACAAACTGAACAACTACCGTCTTATAAGTTTATTGTCACAGTTATGTAAGCTATCCACAAATATAATTGCCACCAGATTAAGCAGAAAAATTGACCTTTATCAGCCGAGAGAGCACATAGAATTTCATTCGGAATTTAGTACTTGTGACCACCTCCAAGTAGTGAAAAATATAATTGAAACAGCATGTGAATATAAATTTCTTTTGTGTCTGGCTTTTATCGACTATGAAGAAGCCTTCGACTCTGTAAAGACTTGCTCCATATTGAAATCTCTGGAAAACAATATAACTGATTATAGTTATTCTAAATTGATTCAATACATATACGACAATGCAACTATATACATAGAACTATGCAAAAATCAACAAACATCAATCGATCAGTCAGACAAGGGGATATGATGCCCCCAAAATTGTTTATATTAACGTTGGAAGATGTATTCAAAGAGCTTGAATGGAACAGAAAAGGAATAAATATTAATGGAGAAATGCTTGATCAAATAAAATTCGCGGATGACATTGTTATAATTAGTCAAGATCTACAAGAACTACAAGACATGATAAGAGAACTAAATAATGAATCTAAAAAAGTAGGTCTAAAAATCAACACGTCTAAAACAAAAATAATGAATAATGGTTTTTTAAAAACAGGGTACGTACCTTAATCAGTTCAAAAGGTGCTAAATAAAAACACTAGACGATTCAAAATTTAGAAAACTTTTATTCTGGTATACAGGGTGTTAATTAAGTTTACGGTGTGACTTCTGGAGATACATTGTAACATAAGAAGAAGTTTAAAACTCCTCTAAGGTTTTAGCTTCCAATTAGTAGTCTTCCTATATAAGAGATTTAAAAATTGTGTAGGCCGTTGACTTTGTAGTAGATCGGTGTGTTTTTAGAAATAGATAATATAAAATAAGCTAAGGAATCGTGCGATTCGATTGGTACGTGTGCCATCAAAATATTCTTATTATGTAACATTGTTATACATTTTTTATGTTACAAGTGTCAAGTAAACATTACTTTATACAATCACGTGGGTTAATCATAGTATATTATGTTATTAAGAGCAAAAGTTATACTTTATGTGGCGTCGCTGGATGGACGTACAGCCAAACCACATAAAGATAATTTTGCTCCGAATAAGTAGATAAGTAGATAAACATTTTTTAGCACAAATTCAGCGGTTCTCAAAACTTTTTCTTAATTTTTTAACGGGGGTTTATAAGAAAACTCCGAGTCGGAGACAACAACTTTTCGACTTCTTTCTATGTTCAATGTACCTTCAGACGCTTCTCAATCGACTTAAATAAAACTTTGTATAATAATCCCTAGTTTTCGTTATTGTTCAGTTTTGATGACTGGTGTACTATATGAAAATCGTAGGTATTCTGTTCAATTAATAGAAATCAACGACCAACATATTCAGCAATTCGTGCCGCATTAAAACCTGAAACGTATCAGGTGCTAGTATAGTGGTTATTAACCACTTCACCCTTTAATTAAGCGCACATGAAGGTTCCCTTCCCCTAAATCGCCAAGCTCTAAGACCACCTGACATCCATTGATATTCACAAAACTAAACCGAATTCTAGCATAACATTTTGACATGCACATAATTGGCTTAATTATGTGAATTTTCACCAGTGGTGGGAGGTAGGGGAGTACGACGCCTGGGAGGGAAATGGAAACGGCCGCTACCGTCGCGGCGCCTATTGCTCTTAGGATAGCAACAGCCTCTGATCGCCTTCAGGCACAGGTAGGTGCGTGTTACATCGCTGCCCAATCACTAACAAACGCTAATATGGCAGAGTTCATGTTATATTACTAATTTGATGCTTTAACCGATAATGGAGTGTGCATTTTGTGTCATGGATTGGATTGGTGTTGAGGAACAATTTGATAATTTGCCGCAGGTTATGAAAATGGTTAGATTTTTGAATTTTGATAAGGGTTCGTCCGTATCTTCAAAATTTGATTAGAGCAGAGTGCGTCTAAGACTGTTCAAACGTTTGAGCTATTGAGATAAGACAATCGATATTTTGTAAATTTTGATAATACATATTCAAAACTTCAGCAGATAAAACTATAAAATGGTGTTCCAAATTGTTTAGCAAGTGGCTTTTATTTTTTTGTATTGTTTAATGTAGTGGAAAGTTTATAGTTATCTTGTAACGTTTCATTGTTTTACTGATTGCGTGCGTGCACTTTGGGATAGTACCATTAATGGTAGTCAAAATTAGTTAACGTTCAACCTTGGCGGCTATAAATGGTTTTCCCCGTACGGCACGTTAAGTTAAACAAATGCGAATTCTAAAAATATTTTGGTATATTAAGTTACGGAATTACGTCCGCAGTGCGAAAATCAAAGAACTTACAGAACAGACGGAATTTGTCGCCCGCGTAAAGAGGCCAGAGAAGACAGGAACCATCCAAAAAAGAAAACTGCTCAATATATGGGTCGGTTATTTATAACGTCACTTTCGTGGGCCGCCTTCGCATTTCGCGTCCTTTTTGCGTAGGTTATCTCCTCTTTGAGAAATCTCTCTCGCACGTTCTGTTTTTTCTGCAGCAGGCGTTGGAATGTTCCGCCAGGCTAAACTAGGAGCGGGCTATTTTGGGCCTCCGCTGGGCATCAACTAATATCGTCTATCTTTCTTTCATTCCGTACGTTAAATAACTATTATTTTCTTTCGAGCGTTTCGGTCGCACCGTTCACTTCGTCTTTTTCCAGCTTCTTCCCATATTTGAAGCCTGAAACATTTACGTGTATTTCGGGAAATTTAATTTTGACGCGAATGATTGTATATGAAGCGGTTTGCTTTCCAACTCGCTCGTTCCCCAAGCGTCCAAAATTGCTATCTGGACTTTGCAAACAGGCAGCAGCAACGTTAAGCTCCCAATTTAATTTTAATTAGGCTGGACTACAAATAACTTTGATTTTCTTTTTGAAGGAATCAACCATCCCTGATGTTTATTTTTTATTTGAAAGATTGTGTTGGGTCTTGAGAATTGATACATTCACTGATGCGTATAATAAGGACAATAAAAAGAATATTAATATAAAATTGTGAAACATAAAAACGAATCATCTAGAGCAGACGTATACCGTCATGAAAGCTAATAATTAAAACTTTAAAAATTACCCCAATGATAACTAAGTAACTAAAATGTTTCTAGTGCATATTAGGATTTGTTGGTTTAACCAAACAACATTCTAGTGAAGTTTCTAAATTTGTTTAATCCAAATATGTTCATTAGGTTTTTCAAAAAAGTAGCAGTTACTGAAGGTTAAGTTTTAAGATTGATTACGTTGACGAAATATGAGCTAGGGTAATCAACTTTAACATACAGTGGACTAAATATAAGTGTGACCTTACCCCTTTGAATGCCAGTCTTCATCACGAATTATTTTTGGATTAAGTTTATTTCTTTGTGTATCAAATTTGTAAATATTGATGGAACATTTCGACAGCTAGGGATCTGCATTTATTAACGATTAAACTTTATTTATAATTTGCATTTTGAATAAAATTATACTTTTGATTACGGATCAACCGGCATATATTTCTAAATTTTTTTGGATTAATTTCTATGCAAGCGTCGTGAAGCGAATATTGTATTTTAAAGATAATATTTCTAGAAATAGCTTAATTTAAAAGCTTTCATCAACGTACATTGGCTTTCAGACTACACCATCTCATTACAAAATCCAATAATACGGAGAGTTAACGATTAAATGCTTTTCTATAGTTAGGGGCCATAATTATTTGGGAAATTATTTATGGCTTTTTAAAAAACTGGAAAAACATATAGTTTTTTCAATTTAAACAATCAGTGATTACTTAAGAAATGTGACGAAACATGATATTGTCAAATTAATCGTAAATCTTCCGTAGCTACAATGATCAAGAAAAGTTCAATGTACACTAAATTGTTTCTTTTTCATCTTAATGTGGAGGAAATTAACTAATGAAAAGTTTAAAATTTTTCTATATTTATATCAATGTAAATTGATAATTGTCTCATGTTAAATCGTCTATACATACAGTTATGTATAGTTAAAGCTTTAACTAATTATTTTATTAAACATGACAATATTAATTTAAAAAGATTGTATCTACGACAGTGTGTAAAATTGATTTTTCGTTGGCAGTTTTAAGTTTGTAAAACGACTGTTTAATAGCATGTGTTTATCAGTTCGCGTCGTCAGTAGCAACGTGTTTAAAATTATTTCATTAGTCACGTCGTCGGTAGTAACGGTTTTAAAATTTTAACCACGCAAAATTACAATCGGTTGCTGGTAATCCTAATTTAAATTTAAAATGTTTTTTATATTTAGTATGTTTTCTAGATTCTATCGTAGATAAAATATTGTACGATACACATGCGTAAAGCTTTTTTAGTCACTCACGGGGCTTAAAACGCTCGCTCACTAGCGTTTTAACACTGCCTCACGCGTGACTAAAAACTAGCTTTACACACTTGTATCGTAAATTACTAATAAGATATCCGCATCTCAGCATAAACGGTAAAATAAGAGAAAACTATTCCAAACGTTCTTAGATATATTATTGGTTAACAATCGCCATGCCCGCCATTCCTTTACAAGGGTCTTTGGATTGATGTTATTTGGCTCGCGGCTAGGTTCGCCGAAGTTACGAAACTTCCATTAAATAAGTTATAGCAATTACGTGTTTACGAATACTTAGCTGGGGTAGTTGTGATTATGATTTTTTACTAGTATTGATTATTTAAAAGTCAATAACCATAATTAATCGGAGCTTAAAGGAATTGAACCTAATAAATAATTAAGCAGCAGATTTGTTGGTTAAAGTTGCTAAAAAATTGAAAGAATAAAAAAGTATGAAGTTTTATTTTACATAGGATATTACCACGAACCGAGGTACTTTATTTTCATCCCGTGCGCTATAAAAGAAAATGCTCCTACGCTTATATTCCACTTTTATTTTTTATATTGTAACGGCCCGTACGATGTAAAAACGTGAACAAATCGAGGCGTTACGTTTTTTATTTTTATTTAGGCTGCCAGACTCACTCGTTTCTGAAAAATAGAAAAGCAAATAAAGTAGCTTTTGCTATTGTATAAATAATTTATTATTAACAAATGCACACCTAATGTGTGAAACTTTGAAGCACAACGTGCAATATAGCTTTTTCGAAAAATATTTTTCAAAAGCATCTATTAGAAACTAACAGACAGCGAAATAATAAATTCAACAAATCCAGGAGGGAAGATTTTAATTGCACATTTTTTCCAAACCTGTCACTTTAACAAGAGGACTAAGAACGTAATACGAGTATATATTTTTTTCTCTGAAATCGTTTATTTTCACAAAAAGACTGAAATATTTTATCCGTAGTGTACCGTACAGTGCTCGACAAAATGTTCTCATCTAGTACTTTCTCTCAAGTAATAGATCATGCTGTCATGCACCGCGCAGCGAGTACAGTGGGTTGCATAAATCAGCTTGTGCTTAATACAAAATTGAGAAATTCCCCTTATTTTATTGCATTAACATAAAAATGACTGTTTAATCATTTTGGTGAAAACATTTAACAAACATTATGCATCAATAATACCTGTTACTTTAATATTCTATAGTTTATATTGACCAAGTTGAGTCTATTTTTCTAAAGCTCTCATTTGTAACAACGCAATAAAATACAAATTACATAAAATCCAGCACCGGTAATAAATCACGAGTGCGTTCATCAATATCGGAAAATGAATTTCTTTTCATTGAATAAATATTGAGCCTTCCATTAAATCATCACATTATAATCTCGTCTGTCAGCGCAGACATGCATGAGCGTACTCTCTTTCCAAACTGAATTTGATCAGCATACATTAATCCTTTTAATTTGATGAAGTGCACTAGCTATTTGTTGAATATTCGTTAGGTGCCAGTAAAAAGGTTTTGTTTCATACTAGTGATAAATGAATATGGAAATATTCATACATCATTGAGCTCGTCTTATAATTTAAAATCTTTGTGGACGTGGTTTTTAGCTAATGTAAGCCAATCTTACTGGGTAGTTAGAATTATGAGTTTCACACATAAATACGTCCTGAAAACACCCAGCCAGCAATCTAAAATTCATAATTAACAAAGTTAGCTAAGTTCTAGGAAGCTTTCCTCGAAAACAATTTGAATACGTTAAAGAGCGACAGCTACCAGGAGAACCCATTTCACTTAAAATTTTAAACACTAAAACGTGTCTTTTGGAGTCGATATTAATGCTAGGAGTGGTTGCTTGCTTTGTCCAGCTAAAAGCATTTCATATGTCTGGTCGATTCTGAATAAATGGACATTCATGAGTGTTCTATTTCAGGCAGATCGTATTCGTATTCCTCTGAGCCAGCCCTAAAAAACCGCCACCATGGACGCGATCAAGAAGAAAATGCAAGCTATGAAGCTTGAAAAGGACAACGCGCAGGATAAGGCCGATGCGATGGAAGGGCAGTACAAGGATGCGAATGCGCGTGCCGAGAAGGTAAAATGTTATATGTAAAATTCAAACCATTCCTCGTACGGCGATATTAGGGCAGTTTGATTACAGGCTATAAAAAATTACTTGGAAAATAACCTTTTCTGATTCAACTTTAAAATTACCGTCAGCAGTAATAAATCACATGCATTGTTTCATCTATAAGCGATTTTTTGAGATTGACAGAAGTGGTATAGGACAGATACATGGCGGATATTCTCAATTTTTTGTGTTTATTTACTAAATACACGTTTAAAATTATTGAAAGAATAATTTACTGTTTCTTGGTATTACAATGTTTTAAACTAATTGAAGATTAATATTGAAAATACCAATAGCAAGTTTCATTGATAAAATATGTATTTAAAGATATTGGCATAAAATAGATCATTAAAGACATTAAAGACATGTAACTACAAGTACCCTTTCTACAAAAGACTGCGCAATACAAATTGAAAGAGACTAACATAAATTTTGCAAGATATACTATATATTTTAATCTTTCCGTTGGGTAACTAAGCAATATCCAAAAAGATGGACGATAATGACCACTGCGCAGATACACTGAGAAGATTTGAGATAAACGAACAGCTTCTGTAAAAGCTACAATAAAAGGAGGTTTAAAATAACCATTTTACTCTATGAGAAAACCCACCCACATAGAGAATCCGTCCTTATGTAACAATCACTCTCGTAGAAAATACTTCCAAATTTAGATTTTTTTCTTTTTGAGCTATTGATCTACTGTTAATTATATTTTTTATTTTGAAATATAGTTGTTTAAATACTGAAAGAATATTTCTTTGTTGTTGAGAATCAAGTGTGTCGTTTCGGAATATATTTAGAATAAATGATATCTTTCGTAACATATAATACATTCTATTTAGTTTCCAAATGTATATTTGGAAAGAACTGTAGTTATTTTTCCCTTAATGACTAATATATATTTTCGCCTAGGTGAAAGAAGAGGTATACGAATACACGAAGAAACTATCTCAAGTAGAACAGGACTTCGAAACCACCAAAAACCAACTAGAACAGGCCAACAAAGATCTGGAAAACAAAGAGAAGAACCTTACCACCGTAAGATTTGTACTAATTACTGTACAGCACGTAATATAAGAGATTCTTTCTTAGGCTGAATCCGAAATGGCTGCTCTTAATCGTAAAGTACAGCTTATTGAAGAGGACTTGGAACGCTCTGAGGAACGTCTTGGCACTGCATCTGCTAAGCTCGCTGAAGCCTCCCAAGCTGCCGATGAAAGCTCACGGTGGGTAAAAGTTTCAAAGGTTATTATTAAGCGAATAATTATGCAAATTAACAGGGCAGAGTTCTGTAGGCAGCATTTTTCGTTTGCGATTTCTACAGGCAGGTATTTTAATATACGTGCTAATTAGTAACAGAGACATGAAGCAGCTATTTCTACAACGTCACTTTAAAAAAATCTTCACGAAAGTTCTGAAATGATTAAATATTTTCTAAGGACACAGATAATCATTGCAATTGTTGGTTGACTTAATTCTCTTGTGAATTCCAATGGCATTTGAACTCCGACCTTCTTTAATTTCCTAATGGATTGTAAGCGCTTTCGCCTGAGGTAAACATACATTTTCTAAATAATGTTTACCTCGTTTATGTTTAGCCAGAAGTACTTTTTAAACCGCAATATCATTAATGGCACGATTTCGCATTTCTAGAGGTTTAGCTCAGTATTTGCTCATAAAATCTCTAGAGGAAATTCAGCTAAGAGTGGTAAGAGGCAGGTTTTATCCGAGTGCTTTTTATACGAAAAGTTATAATTGAAGGATATGTTTAAATACTTATATATTGATAAGTGACATAGGCGTCTCAAAACTACAGACGCCATAAGAACTATGCAAAGCAGAAAAAAATATGAAAATATAAAACAATGATTGCAACTACAAATCTTAATTTGCGAAATGATGAAATTTTGATATAGAGTGCTGTCAAAAATACATAATCGTGGTCGAGCAATGTTACATATATATATAATATTTGTTAAAGTTTCACCTAGTTCTATATCATCTCAATAATTTTATCTCAGAAATTTGTTCAGCCTTATGTGGAGCTTTAATTGGCGGATTGTACAATATTTCAAATTGAAGCCAATTTTCCAAATATTGAGTGATTGACTTTTAAAAGCTCTCAGCTCAGATTGCTCGTTTGCTGCATTAACTTTTAAACTAAAAAATGAATATTCGAATGTCAAAATTGAAATTTTATTTTTAAAAATAAAAATTCTTTTGAAAATTTAGCATAGTATACTAACAACAGCATCACTGTCCTCAATCAACACCAGTTGGAAATGTTAAGCTTACCATTGCCAGACAAACTCGTAGAGAGCATTTGAAACTTTGCTTAAAATAAAAATTGTATATTGAGTTAGTGAGTTAACAGTTATTTATGGGTTAGTGTTTGTGAGTGGGTGAGTGGATAAATATAAAATCCTACATAGTATTCAAAAAGCAGAAGTTCCATATTATTTACTTTTTAAAAATGTTCAACCATTTTGTTCGTGTTCATGACGAGATAAGAGGTCAGTTCATTTTTTATAGAACTTTAAAGTTAAAATTTAATTATTCTGAAGAAAGGGGCAGTCGCCAAACACAATAAATTTAAACTTTAAAAGTTCTACAGATAATACCTACATACAAGTTCCACTACAAATAGACGTGTTCCTGTAACATTATCTACCTGTTATTATTCTCTAAGATGCCATAATAAATTAGCCCGTTTTTAAATGTGAGTTAACGTAGCGACATGTTAAATAACTTATAGTCACTCAGATATGGATATGAAAGCTTCTCTATAGTCCGAAACCAACTTCTTTTACTTAATAAAAATGTTTGATGATAGTGAGTAACTGTCAAGCCTACGTCAGACGTGTTTCAAGTTGCAAGACAAGTTTACTTGGTTCCTACAAATACTTGGCTTAAAGTAAACGGATTTACATCTGTTTATTTTGTTGCTTTCTATAGATTTACAGTTTTGTCTCCATAAGTTTACAAAATTCTTTAGTGTTCTAAATGCTGATATCAAGAATCTGGTTAATCTCGTCTCGAATATTCGAGAATTTGGTTAATTTCCTCTCGAATATACGAGATCAAAAACTTTCAATCTCAATTTCGAATTTAGAAGCGGTGTCACTAAGTAAAAGAAATTTTATATCTTGAATCTCAATCAAACAAATAATATTGCAATCTTTTTTATAAATACAGATACAGATTTAATATATATATCACTAGATGTTTGTATCTACATATTTAAGAACAGCACAAAATATTTTGAAGCGACATTTTGATATGGTAGCTATGATATCCTGAACTGGGGACTTCTATTTTGTTAAAATAATGTTTTGCATTTTTAAACTCATTTGGAACATACGATATATCTTTATGGAATATTTTGTCATTCAATATTTGCTAATGTATATTGAATAATTGTCCAAAGATGCACTTGGACTACAGCTAAAATACTGTTTTCTGCTTATTTTGCCAGCATAATTAAAACAATTTTTGGTGAAAAACCAATTTAGGAATTAAAATTTAGTTAGGGAAATATTTAATATAATGTACACAACATATTTTTTTTAACATTTCCAGTATGTGCAAAGTACTCGAGAACCGCGCTCTGCAAGATGAGGAACGTATGGATCAACTTACTGCCCAACTCAAAGAAGCCCGTATGCTCGCTGAAGATGCTGACAACAAATCTGATGAAGTATCCCGCAAGCTAGCCTTCGTTGAAGACGAACTTGAAGTAGCTGAAGACCGTGTCAAGGGAGGCGATGCCAAGATCATGGAACTTGAAGAAGAATTGAAGGTAATATTAAAAATGCCTATTATGTGACGAAAAATTGTAATAGTTTCTTGCTTTTGATGACAGTATATCTTATGTGATATTATAATGCTGCTTTCGATAATACTATGTTTGAATCTGTAAGTTATAAAGGAATGCAATTGTTCCGGCAAGGAATTTCTTATATGTCTAGATACGCGTATTTTCGTACCTTACATATACGTATCCTTTCAGCATCTATATTTTTATTACTTGAAATATAATTTAGATTTCAAAAGCAGCTTCTTGCTGCTTGTTCAGTTGTGCCGGTCTCATATTCTTATCCATTTATGGCCCAATTATAAGGGATTTCCAATATTTCTATAAAAAACGCGTAGGGGTTTTCTCGTCGATATTTATTCACGTGTCCTGATAGCGAGACTATACTATGTTCCTTGAAAATTCAGCTTCTCCGAACACATTTTACTTTTTGTCGTAAACCAATTTGAATGTGATATGGACCATTATTTTCAACCCACGTTGTTAAACAAATATCGATTCAAATTAACATAATTTACATTTCAGGTCGTCGGTAACTCGCTGAAATCTTTGGAGGTATCCGAAGAGAAAGCCAACCAGAGAGTCGAAGAATTCAAGAAGCAATTGAAATCCTTGACCGTCAAGCTAAAGGAAGCTGAAGCTCGTGCCGAATACGCTGAGAAGACCGTCAAGAAATTGCAGAAGGAAGTCGACAGGATTGAAGGTTTGCGTTGATCTGAATATTTTTGTAATTTTTTGCTTATGCTTCGCTTTATCTAACCATTTTTTAATTTTCAGACTTCGTGCTGCGCGAAAAATCAAAATATCAAGGAGTCTTGAATGAAATTGACAAAACCTTTGTTGAAATGGCTTCGCTTACTGCTAACAAATAATTTTAACATTTTGCACTGATAATTATTATTTAATAGTTTTACTTTATAGACTAAGTATGTAATTCGCAAGCTACACTGCTTAACTTGTTATCTTTTCACTTCCAATGAGATGTTATTTAGTGTAATAATTTTAAAGTGCGTAAGTATAGTCACTTGTTTGAATTTAATTGCAAGCTTTAGAAGTGAAAAATGATCGATAGTTATTTTCTTTCAGATAATTAATCCTTTATAACCATAGTCTAGTTATTATAATTGTAACAACTACCTTAGATTTTGCTACGTTTAACAAAGCATTCTAATCTAGATTCAGCTTCTTAACCTCATTCTTGCTGCTTCTTGCATTTTCGCAGGTATGTCTAACTTTTCATAATTTTAGTTGTAAATGTGATGCAGATTCTATTTTCTCTAAAATCTAGGGATTTTTTTTGGGATTGCTTATAATGATCAACTATAAAACAGAACGTACAAAGCGCATTGCGTGTACCGGTTTCCTTTGATCTTGACTTCTCTTATATCTCATGAAATAACCTTAAGTGTTTGTTCTTTACTAAGTATTTTCTTAGCCAAATTTAATTAGAACTGAAATTTATGTTTCGTAGTTTCTAGGAACGTTTATTTTAAATTAATCTAATTAGTAGCTAGCTCATTGTTTGCTAAAGGCTGTATTAATATAAATTATTTCGCATCCCCACCTTTTAAAGGAATGGCTCAAATAGTTGTTAAACTTTAACCTTTAGATGCAATTAAGCGAGTTAAGTCTAAAAGCTGTTATTGTACCACCTATAAAAGCTTTCGAGTTTTCCCACCTATGTGCCTGTTCAAATTTTTGTTTTTTGTAGAGGGGACAGTGCTTGCTACTTTATAAAGGTCAAGGGTTCACACTTTCAGACTTTTTATTGTAAAAGTATTGTCAATTGATTGACGTACTTTTTAGATATTCAAGGGGGCGCATGTTTTTTTTATAATCTTAAGAATCCAAATTGACAGGTTGGCAGATCAAATCGGCTTTAAATCTTTGGCATGGCTGAGTTAACCTTAGAGAAGGCATTACCTTTCTGTCGCATTTGCAAAGTAAAGTTGAGGAGGAATTTATAGTAAAAATAATGCGGAATTTGCGTTGGAAGCGTTGCGAGGGTTTTATTATTGTGGAGGTGGAAATATTTAGCATTCGGATACAGCAATAATGGAATCCGACTACCACTAAAATAACTTATGAGTTGTTGGTTTGGCATTCTTATAATATTTATTTATTCAAAATGTGTATCTATAATCGCAAATTAACTAAAAATCGTTTTTAAAGACGTTTATAGTTCAACATGCTAAATTATTCGTTGAAATATTTCAGATGAGCTTGGCATCAACAAGGATAGGTACAAGTCCTTGGCTGATGAGATGGACTCCACCTTCGCCGAACTGGCTGGTTACTAAACGTGCCCTCCGAGGGTTAAGCCTGGACAACCCACCCATCCAGAGAATCGACCATCTTTATATTTTATTACAATTGCCATTTTCCGATGTATTCATTTCTAACATGTCTGTACTTTGTGGCTGATTATAAGCTATCTGTAATATAGACATCTGTTATTTAATTAAAATAAATAATTATTAGTATAATACATTCAACATGTCATGTGCACTTGTATTGACTATAATGAGAGCTTGTAAATACACCGATTTGTAAACAGAAGTAGATTAATCTTGAGTTACCTATCTAATAAGATAAGTTCTTACATATATTACAGACCAATCCAATTATTTTCAATCACGTGTGTCAATTTGACAAATCAGATCACAATTGTGGTGAAAACGACCATAGGGTGATTTTCAATCACCATGGAAACGACCTAATTAAGATTCAGTAGTATTCTATGACAAGTAAATAATGAAGTGTCAAATTAATTTGTCAGAAAAATGACTTCTCGCTTCGGCACAAATTATTAATTAATTTATGAACGTATCTTCCCAAATTCACTCCGGCCAGTTATAAATTATAGTTTTGGTAAATACTATTCATCAAGTGCGTTACCTTTAAGAAATATTTCTAGGCAACACACTTTCGAGTTGTTATTTCTCAAAGTTATTGCGGATTAACTTAGTATTTTTGCATTTTTTAATTTTGCCCATCCTCTTGGTAGTTCTAATAGGCTCAAGTATTCACTTTGACTGATTTAAAGAAGACAATTTAACTCAAATAATATTTATTAACAGCCATGTACGGTTCAGGTTTTATGCATAAAATAAATAAGCATGTAATTAATCAATAACTATGTACACAAAATAAATTAAAATAATTGCATTCAAAGTCTGTCCCAAGTTGCAGGCGTATTCGGCGGGGTCCAACTGTTTGACGGTCACTGAAACTGGTAGGAAATTTCACCAGCGTTGGCAACCCTGTGAATTCAGAAATAACTACTGGGGCTGT
Organism: Agriotes lineatus; assembly: GCA_940337035.1. Classification (NCBI taxonomy): domain Eukaryota; kingdom Metazoa; phylum Arthropoda; class Insecta; order Coleoptera; family Elateridae; genus Agriotes; species Agriotes lineatus. Next base: position 66,494 of record CALNHX010006754.1, read on the forward strand.
CAAATACAGGTACAATAAACAAAGCGTAATCGTAGTTTGTTTAATTAGAAAAGATCAAATAATTATTTATCTGTTACCACATATCCAGCTGTGGGAATGCGAATTTGTTATAGCAGCGGTCTAGCCTCGTGCCAAGGTCACATTCTTTTCGTGATAAGGATTAGTCGGCGTGTGGCAACGTTAGGGGTACCTTCGAGATGTCCAGGTGAATTTTAAGATAATTTAAAGTAGGTGACTCGAAAAAACTATGAATAAACTCTGCCGTGAATAGCAGTTTATGCTGGACTGGCATTATACAAATTTAAAAAAAAAAAAAAAAAAGTAGGTGACTTTTATCACAATGAAATGCCGGTGGCGTTTGGAGGATTTTAGTTGGGGAATTCGTAAGACGATCTCAGAAGAAATAAGCTTGTGGGGACGTTGTTTGCAACTCAAGTGGGCGCTAATTACAACAGAGAATGACGGAAATGTGTTATTTTACCTTCGGAAAATTATTCACTAAATGATTAATTTAAACAGGCCGGCAGGGCGATGCAGAGAGATCGCTGTCGGAAACCTCGGTCGAAGTTTGAAAATTAGAATCAAGAATTAATGAATGTCCTTGCACGGTGGTATTTCTATTTATAGCTGACTGTCGTCTTCCCTCCTTGTTATCAACTTAGAGTGGAGGTGCGCGCTAGACGCTCTGTCGTGGAGGTTCGCATAGCGATGAATTTACAGCCACAGGCGCTCTAAGGCATTGTAATGTAAAAATGTTAAGTTTAAACGCCCCCCTGGTTTTATTGTGATTAATTAGGGTTTAAACAAGAGCAAAACGTTACATAGTTTTCGTTAGTACTTCCGAACACAATTAGTTCCAGTCGTGTTTTATTTTAACTAATTATTTAAACAAGTACCAACATCATTTATAAGGAATTTATTAATTTATTACTCTGATTTTATTTTATTACAATAATTACATTTACATGTTTTATAATCATATTCAGTATTTCAGGGTTTAGGTTCCATTCAATAACTGTTTAATCTGTATGTAACGGCCCCCTTTAATTTTACCGTTTGCTGCTTAGATTCTCTTTTTGAATACACGCCTATTTATCTTATTACAGTGCCTTTTTGAAATTTGATTCCCATGCATTTTCCAAAGTCATCGAGTGCTAAAAATTTGTTCACTGCAGGTATTAACTGGGCCGCTCTTCACCTATAGTAGGCTTATATCCCCTTTGAGTTCGTGTTGCTATTAAGCGATTTGCGTTATAAGACCGTTAGGAAACGCTGGAAAACGCTTCGTTACGCTAGGAACTGCTAAGCCCGTTCGCTATTTTTGCAGAGCGAAGGCATGAAGAAATTTTGCCCTGGAACCTTTATTAGCCACCTGGACCGCTTCCGTTTATAATAGCTGGAATGGTTTGGGGGAGATTTAAGAATTTTTGCTCCTAAGCTGCTTCATAATCTAAAGTTTTTTCAAGCTTGGTTCCCGTTCCTCGATGCATCCTGGTGGGGCAACGCCGTTACTGTCCTTGAAAACCAGGTGGCCATGGTTGCCTTAGGGAATTAGCTCTATTTTACAAATTTTATATTTAATTCTAAGTCGTGGGTAAGATAGTATCAAGGAAAGGTGTCGTTTAAGGGAGCTAGCGAAAGGTAGATAAATATTATTTTGATAATACATACATTTATTAACTTAGAAATGATTTTTTTTTGGCTCCTGAATAGCTGCCTGTCAGAGGATACGTTTTCTGTTGATTGATACCTGACCTGCGCAGTTCTAGTAACAGTATTATGATTAAGAACCTTAATACTATTATACGCGATATTCCCTTTTGATGCAAAGTTTCAATAACTTTCTTTCACTATTTAACTGTTGATTATATTTGTTTTGTCCAACGTAGCTCTTCTATAATTTTTAACATATCACGTCTTGGGTTGTTTTGCATTCAACGACTCAGCGTGCCCATTTTAAACAAATTGTACTATTTAACCACAGACTCTTTTAAATTGACGAGCCAGGTTTAATGCTTATGCGTCTACGACGCTATTTACTTTTATTTTGTTGCTATATTCAAGTGTGTTCAAACAGTTTAAGAGTTAAAACCTCGTAATTATTGCTTACACTGGTGAATTATGTTTCATTTCACCTTAGCGATGCCTGATTTTTTTGTATAGATTAGAGAACATACACGGTAAATGAACTTTATTTAAACAGTATGTTACGGTTTAAGTCATTTATTCATTTAATTATTTGCCCTAATTTTAGTTAAAGCTAACTTTTTGCCTTATCTTTCATTAAATCTAATATTTTCCTACAATACAACTAAGCTTTCAGACCGTTTGCAAGTTATATTTTTATCTAACGTTAGCCATGTCCCAAAAATTTCAATGTATGAGAACTCCTAGAGATTAGGTTTTGTTCCGCGCATAAAGCTTTTTGAGTTGCATATGTCAAGCTTCTTTCAGGGCCCAACGTTTTAACCCCGGTTTTTCGGCCATTAACCATGTTGTGTTGCTGCAGAAAAGTTGCCTTGTGAGACTACGTTTGGAAACGTAGCTTAATTGGGTTCCGTCACAGGCATCTTGCCTGGGAAATTATTTTTGTTGTGTTTTGAACCTTCCGAATTTGGTGATGCAGTCCTCATGAAGGTTGTTTTGCAATTTCCCAAGCTCAAACTTAGTTTCGAATTTATCTGAGCAATCCACATGTTCCCGTCTCGCAAACCGAAGCCAATAACATCTAAGAGTAGGTTTATTTGATGATAATTAGTCAGATTCTATGGTGTGACGCTTTTTTAGCTCCTTTTGTGGTTTCCGAATAGACCGAAGCCTTCCTTTTGCGGCTCCCGAATAGACCGAAGCTTCCTTTTTGTGGCCCTCGAATAGTCATCTGCTGAAGTTTGGCCCCCAGCTGCCGCCTTGAGTATTGCGTGTGTGTGGAAGTCCCATGCCTACAACAGAGAGCAAAGGTAGAAGCTCCTGTGTAACCCCTTCTTCGACGCACTCACCTGCAGGCCGTTAGCTTCACACAAACCTTGGCTAAGCCTGGCCGCCCTGATGTTTATCTGATCTTCTTTCTGCGCCTGCTGCAGCTTGGAGATTTAGCATTGCAAGGTCGGTTGTATTTATTCTGATACCGGCCTGGGGCCACTCGAAATTTGGGATCCGTTTTAGTATGTTTTCGTGACTGTGCTATTTTGTATCCGGCAAATGTTAGAATGCTCGTATTATTTATTTTAAGCGTGTTTACTCATCCATTTAAAGCAGTTGATATAATTCATTTCACCACGGTTTCCTTGTAACGAATCTACTGCGGTAATTATGTTATCAAAATTTGTACGGCATTTGCATGACAAAATTTGATCCGTTTTCGGTCTTCACGTCACGCTAGTGACATAGATTTGGATTGAATCCAACCTCAGGGTATCCCCGCATTTGCAAGTAATTTTGCTTAATATTAGTTTGCGACACTTTCATATCGTTTGGGAATTAACCATAGTCACATATCGGTTTACAAAGCGCTATAATAAGGAACAATATTTTGGGTCTGTAAGAGCGTTATTGCTAATTATGGTAAATTATAAAACTGCTTTTGCATAGTCTGTAATTGGTCGAATTCAACTATTTATTCCAAATTTAAACTGTAATAGCCATTGTGCTATCGACAACTTTTTCTTTAGTAGTGCATTTAGCCAAGTTAAAAAGTCAATCTGTAATTTTCTTATACATATTTACTTACAATAATCCATTAATTTGCATTAATCTATTTAAGTGAATTACGTCAACATTTCAATTACGCTTTAATTATTAGTTAAATTATGTGCCATTATTTTGGTGAGTTTTAATAAGACGTGTTACTACTGTGATATCATCGCTCTATTGAGATTTTGTACTGGTTTGCTATGTTATATTTTATGTGTTATTTTCGATTTTAACGTAACGTTATCGTAACGTTATTTTAACCGCTTAATAAACCACGGGACCGAAATCGCAGCCTCATTAGAATACATGATATAGATATCATGCTAATTTCGGAATCTCGATATACCAACTGTAGTTATTATCGAATTCAAGGATATACTATCTATGATACAGAACATCTCGAGTTAACTGCTCATGCAGGGTCTGAAGTTATCATCAGAAATTCCATCAAACATTACGAATTGTGGAAGTACCAAACAGAGCAGATTCAAGCGACAAACATCTGTGTTAAAGACAAATATGGCACATTCAATATTTCAGCCAACTATTGGCCCCCCACAAACATAAAATGGAGGAAGACGATTATACTCCATTCTTTGCCACTCTTGGCAATAGATTCCTGGCTGAAGGTTAATACAACGCTAAATACAACATATGGGGTTCTGGTTTCGCAACAGTAACAGGTAAAGAATTAGTTAAATTCCTTAATAACAATAATTTAGACATCTTGTCTAGTGGAAAGCCAACCCATTAGCCATATGACCTAACAAAAATGCCAAATGCAATCGACTTCTGTGTTATAAAAGGCAAAGACGTAGTAGAAAAAAACTTTGATCTTTCCTCGGATTATTCTCCTGTTCTACTTCAGCTAAGCCCAGATAATATTCACAAACATAAACTAGCCTCTTTGGCTAACAAGAAAACTAACTGAAAACAAAGAGAAAGCTAATGTTTTTGCGGAACATCTTTCCAACGGTTTCAAACCATTTACTTCTGAGATACCACAAGAAGAAGAATATGTTATGATTTCGGTATTTAAACATCTTTCCAACGCTTTCAAACTATTTTCTTCTGATATACCACAAGCAGAAGAAGATGTTATCATCTAGGTACTTAAACATCCTATCCAAATGGCTTCACCCATTAAGGCCATAAAAGTAAGTGAGGCCAAGAAGATGATTAGAAGAAACCTGAAGCTCAAGAAGGTACCACCTTATGATCTAATTACGGGTGCAATAATCAAACAACTCGCTGATAAAGCACTAGTGGCAATTACTCTCTTGTTTAGTGCTGTGTTGGAACTGAGCACTTTCCAGCACAATGGAAAGTTTCCAAAATTATTCTCATCTCAAAGCTTCGTATCGTATCGTATCGTATCGACCAATCACCTTACTTCTCATGTTGTCTAAGCTTTTCAAAAGATTAAAACCTCACTTAGACAGTCCTGCTATATTCCCAGAACATCAATTTGGGCTCGGCGAACAAGATGCAGCCATTGAATAGATGCATTAATGAATATTACTGTGCATTTAATAATTAAAATGTTTTATCTTGAGCCCTATTTATTTTAGTTAACGGTAATGCCGGCACTCGGTATATTCGTATTTGGTACTTGCAAAATAAACCATGAAAATAACACTTTTGTAAGGTAATAAAATAGCTTTAGGTGACTGCACAAATAAATTAATGTGAGTTAATGTATTAATAAGAGTGTTTCAGAATGTCTTTCTTGCCGCCCTTGTAAAAAATAGGCGCATGTATCAAAAAATAGTATATTAAAGTATGAGTGGATAACAAGGTCTTTAAAACACGCGCGAGTTTTCGAGCACGACGGCGTAGCGTAGTGTTTTAAAGACCAGTTATCCACGAATACTTTACGCTATTTTTTATTATACTTCCAATACTGGAAATAAATTACGCACTAAAAGCTTAGAAATAATTTTTGTCGTGATAAATCGAGAGGGTATAATAATATTGCTACTATAGTTACGAGAATTATTTACGTTTTTGTCGCGTTCATGTCCGTTGTTGCATTCAGTCGTTTCCTTGACAACCTTTAAAGCTCGGCGAGCTTTAATCGCCTGTATTCGCACGCTCAGGCGTGCTTTAAACGGCGATTCTGATGCATGTATAATAAATAGTATATTAAAGTATGAGTGGATAACAAGGTCTTTAAAACACGCGCGAGTTTTCGAGCACGACGGCGTAGCGTAGTGTTTTAAAGACCAGTTATCCACGAATACTTTACGCTATTTTTTATTATACTTCCAATACTGGAAATAAATTACGCACTAAAAGCTTAGAAATAATTTTTGTCGTGATAAATCGAGAGGGTATAATAATATTGCTACTATAGTTACGAGAATTATTTACGTTTTTGTCGCGTTCATGTCCGTTGTTGCATTCAGTCGTTTCCTTGACAACCTTTAAAGCTCGGCGAGCTTTAATCGCCTGTATTCGCACGCTCAGGCGTGCTTTAAACGGCGATTCTGATGCATGTATAATAAATAGTATATTAAAGTATGAGTGGATAACAAGGTCTTTAAAACACGCGCGAGTTTTCGAGCACGACGGCGTAGCCGGAGTGCTCGAAATAGAGCAAGTGTTTTAAAGACCAGTTATCCACGAATACTTTACGCTATTTTTTATTATACCTTCAATACTGGAAATAAATTACGCACTAAAAACTTAGAAATAATTTTTGTCGTGATAAATCGAGAGGGCATAATAATATTGCTACTATAGTTACGAGAATTATTTACGTTGTTGTCGCGTCCATGTCCGTTGTTCCATTCAGTCGTTTCCTTGACAACCTTTAAAGCTCGGCGAGCTTTAATCGTCTGTATTCGCACGCTCAGGCGTGCTTTAAATGGCGATTCTGATGCAGGTATAATAAAAAACAAATAAATAATACTAATAATAATAACAATAATAACCTCTAATAGCGTCCACACGGCCTAGCCTTAAAAGTTTGACTGAATTTTGATACTATTTAAGTAGTATTGGAAACGGTAACTACATTTAGGATTACTGCTAAGTGCTTTCTTCATATTTCTTTACATATTAAGCGACAAGTTTAAATAGGATGAACGCTATGAATGCGTTTGTGACTACCTTCACAGAGACCTGAAAATTCCCACAGTCAAGAAAGAAATCAGGACGTTTGCAGCGAGGCACGAGGATTGACCCCACATCCACGTGAACAGCGAAGCTCTGCAGCTTCTGTATAATGTCAATCTAAAACGAAGACTCAAAAGAACCAAACCTTTCAAGTTTCAGTAATTAGCGCAACAGCAGAGTAAAGTGATTTTGAGTAAAACACGCGAAGCAAGTGTTATATTTCAGGATTTAAAATATACCACAAGGAACAACCTAGTAGGCAAGTGTCAATATTTAAGAGCTCATGGAGTTAGTTGATAACGACTAGTAACAATAAAATTTCAAAACAAAAATTGTATTCCCTCTTTCGGTCGCACTCAAATCTTCTTGATTGCGATTATTATATTACACTGTAATTAAAAAATATCTCTACCTACGGCTACCTAATAGGCCAGTCGATAAGTCTTTTAAAATGGCTGTTAGCGGGAGTAATTCCGGACAAGCTGGAATAAATTTTAATCTGTTCGGTTGGAACTCAGAAAATATATATTATTTTTGCACCCCTTGACAGGCCCGGATTTAACCGCTATGCTTAAAAAAAGGTCTAAATTTTTATATTTTTCCTAATATTAGTGAATATCTCGATTAGTATCAACTTTTGAGCAAAATACGTAGTTGTCAAAATTAAAGAAGAGTAAATTCTCTACAAAAAGTGTTCTATACATTTTTGTCATACATTCGCTTGTTTCGAATTCATAGGCGTCGAAATATTTTTTTTTCGAGCATTTGCTTGTTACTTTCTTTTACGATAAAAGAAGTATTGGATTCACCCCAAAAATTCGAAATTGAGTTTTCAACAGATCTTCACGTTTTAAAGTCCGCTGAACCCAAAAAACATGTTTTTGTTCATTGCTCTGTCTGTGTGTCTGTCTGTCTGTGTGTCTGTCTGTCTGTGTGTCTGTTTGTGAGCAGAATATCTCAAAACGAAAAGAGGTATGACGTTTAAACTTCATATATAAGTTTTGTATACTATCTAGATGCGACAGCAAGCTTTTGAAGAAAATCGCATAACCGGAAGTAGGTGTTTCCTCTTGTGATTTTTCAGTTTTTTTTTATTTTTTCAAAAACGGCTCTAACGATTTTTTTCAAACTTTACAATTTTATTAAATTTTTAATGTGTATTGATGTGAGATAGGCAATTTTCCAGTCGAATACCTCTAAAATGGGTTTCTTTTGTTTTCTTTTCCAATTTTTTTTATTAACTCCTATTTTAAGTAGAACACCCAGTATATTATTACAGTCTTGAATTCAGCTTAAAATTTTAGAGAAAATTTGTCTCTTGAACTAACGCTCTATTGTCTACGGTTTGTGTACAAATTGCAATTTTTGAATTTTTTTACAAATGCTTGTATGTATGTATGTATGTATGTATAATACTTGCGGTGTAGAAGCTGATGCTTTATGTGCTTGCATCTGGCGGTACAATGCTCAACTTGCCCCGGATTCGGGATACAAAGTTAAAGATTAAAAATCAAGTTTTGGCTAATAGGCCAGTCGATAAGTCTTTTGAAATGACTGTTAGCGGGAGTAATTCCGGATGATTCAATTAGGGACAACATTTTATTTCTGCATGCATTTAGTGGCTGCGATACTGTTTTCGCACTATACAGGCAGGGGAAAATGAAGTTCGTTAAACTTCTACAGAAAGAGAAAAACTTACAGAAGGCTGTTCAAATTTTCAAAGACCCAAACGCATCCCCAGAGTAAATAGATAAAGTGGGAGAACAATTTCTTCTTCTTCTGTATGGATCAAAACACTGTGTATCATTGAACAGGTATAGATACCAGTGTTTCGTACAATCTGTTAATAGAAGTTTACCAAATCTAGTATCATTACCACCAACCAAAGACGCAGCTCGCTTGCACTCGTTCCGTACTTACAAATTACAACCAAATTCAGCTATGGTATGGAAACGAAAAATCACCTTTAGAGTGGGGATGGAGAAATTCAAAGAATGGATTAATGCCCATTCCCACTGTACAAGACGCAGCTCCCCAAGAATTACTGAAACTAATTTCTTGTAAATGCGCCAAAGGTTGTAATGTATCTTGTAGCTGTCGCAAAGCAGGTTTTCATTGCTCAGTAATATGTGGTTTCTGTCAGGACAAATCTTGTTTGAATACTGTGGACGTGATCGAAGTAGACGACGAAGACGACGACGAGGACTTGCACATCGATCTAGAACAATCAATAGAACATTCCCAAGATTATGAAACGAATTCGGAACACGAGACAGATATTGTTGAAAGTCAAAGTGATATTGAACAACCACCAACATCAAAAAAGCAAAAAAAATTGATGAGCAGTCAACTTCAAAACAAACTTGAAGTTAGCAAAGTTGGAATGGTGGATTAGGCCTATTGGGGATACCACTTAAAAAAACGCTCTGAATACTCTACCTCTAGGTGGTGTGGAAGCGAGTACAAAGTAAGCGACATAATTTCTTTACATGAGTAATAGAAATCGTATATAGTACGAACAAGAATTTTTTGTCGCATCGAACGTCAATAATAATTTTAAAAAATCTGGTGTGATACACGCACACAAGGTAAAACGAGGTTATCGATTATACATACATACATAGGTACATACATTCAAGCATTTGTCAAAAATTTTCGAAAATTGCAATTTGTACAGAAACCATACAAAATCGAGCGTTAGTTCAAGAGACAAATTTTCTCTAAAATTTTAAGCTGAATTCAAGAATGTAATAATATACTGGGTGTTCTATTTAAAATAGGAGTTAATAAACAAAAATTGGAAAAGAAAACAAAAGAAACCCATTTTAGAGGTATTCGACTGAAAAATTGCCTAGCTCACATCAATACACATTAGAAATTTAATAAAATTGTAAAGTTTGAAAAAAATCGTTAGAGCAGTTTTTGAAAAAATTTTAAAAAAACTGAAAAATCACAAGAGTAAACATCTACTTCCGGTTATGCGATTTTCTTCAAAAGCTTGCTGTTGCATCTAGATAGTACACAAAACTTATATATGAAGTTTCAACGTCATACCTCATTTCGTTTTGAGATATTCTGTTCACAAATAGACACACAGACAGACAGACACACAGACAGAGCAATGAACAAAAATATGTTTTTTTGGGTTCAGGGCACTTTAAAACGTGAAGATCTGTTGAAAACTCAATTTCGAATTTTTAGGGTGAATCCAATACTTCTTTTATAGTAAAAGAAAGTAACAAGCAAATGCTCGAAAAAAAATATATTTCGACGCCTATGAATTCGAAACCAGCGAATGTATGACAAAAATGTATAGAACACTTTTTGTAGAGAATTTACTCTTTTTTAATTTTGATAGCTACGTATTTTGCTCAAAAGTTGATACTAATCGAGATATTCACTAATATTAGGAAAAATATAAAAATTTAGACCTTTTTTTAAGCATAGCGGTTAAATCCGGGCCTGTCAAGGGGTGCAAGATTAATATATTTTTTCTGAGTCCCAACAGAATAGATTAAAATTTATTCCAGCTTGTCCGGAATTATTCCCGCTAAAATGTACTTGTCGACTGGCCTATAAATATATTTTGAATATTTGTTTTTTCGAAATGCTCTAATGATTAAAGAAATAGTGAGTAATAAAATGTCTGCCAAGTTTAACATAACTCTATAGCGTTTAATTCTGTTTCGTAGAATATAGCAGAAACGAGTCTTCAATCTGTAAGCTTATGAGCATATGAAGTACAGCAAAAATATTGTACGCTTGTGTCGCCGAATACTATGTTTAAATATGTATCAGACACTGGTAACGATTAATATATTCTAAATCTCTCGCATCTCAAGGATGTGACCAATGGTTCGAAAACTATCCATAAAAGTGAGGTGATCCTTACTGAACTTGGTTTTCAACAGTAGGTAATAAAAAGATTTTGAAAAAGATACATTTAAGGTAATTACGATCATGGACTTGGAAAGAGCTCTTGATAGAATGGTGAAATTAAAGTTACCAGCCTACATAATAGAGATAATACATTCTTTCTTGAACAATAAAACATTGAGAACAAGGAATTATACAATTTTATCCAGCACCAACTCATAAAAGCTGGAGTACCCCACGAAAGCATTTTAGGATTGTGTAACTTATTTGTAATACCAGATGTTTGCAATGATACGGCGATAATAACGCAAAGTGCCACAGCGGAAACGGCAATAGAATATTTATAATCCTAAATTAATACATATGAACGGCTTCACAAATGGACAAATTAAATTAGTCCAGGCAAACGTTAAGCAAAATCGTTCAATTTGAAGCGTTATGCTCGACTCCCAACAATACGAGTAAGTCCACGACAGTGGAGCTGGCTAAAGGTAGACCTTCTAATTACATTCCAGAAAATATGGGTTCGATTCTTACGGACTCCAACCGACACAAAAATATAGCACCTAGCTTACTGCGATTCTCCAATCCAATTTTGGTACCTGTGTGGTTTTAATGCTTAAATGTTTCTAATGTCCTTGCATAATAATATTCGTTCCAATCTTGTACTTGAAGTTATCAGTTATCAAAGACAATAATTTTAAGATATTTCTCTACATTACCCATGAAAGCTGAAGATCGATCTTTTTCGGTTTTCAAAACTTACAGGGCTGCAGTGGACAGCATCAGAGTGGGTATTATCCACCCTGCCTATCCAATTCGTCTTATTAATAATGTACATCTTGCGATTCTCCAACGAGCTATTTTGGAAACCGTTGAATGTATCCTTGACGATAGCCTGACCTGGATGGGTTTTCTTCCACTGTACTGATCTGCCAAGCCGCTTTGAAATAATGGAAACGGTTAATCGACTCTAACCCTGGGAGGGTGCTCGGCTTATGGCGCTAGATAAAGAGAATCTACCGAAACCTTATGTTTACGTGGCCTATATTACCGATGACGTCAGAGGTACAAAACTGCCATCAGATAAAATCTAGAGAGAGAGAAAAGCTACATCTGTTTGACTCTTTACAAAAGAACGGATACAGAACTACCGCCATACGAAAAGCGCTAGACAAGACTATGATATAAAAGGCTAAAGAACAATCCCAATCTCTAGAAGGCTTAGTTAGCATTTCTACTTTACGTTAAAGGCTCGACTGATGAAATAGGACGTGTCCTAAAACGATGCAACATCAAAACTGCGTTCACGACCAAGGAAACTTTGGGTAACGGCTTCAGATCAGTAAAAGACAAAATTCCAAGTTTAAAAACCGCTGGTATGTATCGCATTCCTTGTTCTTACGGCTCGAGTTACATTGAACAGACTGGTTGTTCCGTTGATCTAAGACTTCAAGAGCATAAAGGCAATTTCAAACACAAACGTATCACAAAATCAGCCGTAGCTGAACATACAGTCACGAATGGGCATACCTTACAATTTGAACACGCCAGAGTGATACGTGAAGGAAGAAGGTTTTAAACTTAGTAAAACGTGGACTCATGTGATGCACGATCTAAAGCATTACAAATTACAACCACGCGGCCACGCCCCAGGGATTACGTTGCAATTGAAAGACCAATTAGCATTACGCCACTCCGCGCTCCTGGCACAGAGGACTATAAATAGCTCCACTGAACCTTTTTACTTCCCTCGTCTGAAAGACGAAGGAAGCACTGTAATCACAAAAAAATTCACCTTCCGAGATTTCTTCGGATCTTCACGTTTCAAGGTCCCTAGATGATGAAAAAAAGGTTTTCTTAATTCTATCTGTCTGTCTGTCTGCCCGTCTGTCTGTTGACAGTATAGCTCAAAAACTATTTGTCGGAGGAAGACGATATTTTGCATACATATTATATCGCATGAAACTGGTACAATTTCATACAAATATATACAGGGTGAGAACATTAAAAAATAAAATTTTGTCTATTTTTGGGTTAATTTTGAAATAGAAGGAAGTAAAAACTTTCACATAGGTCAGGCTTTACATTAGCCGAAAATAAGACTCAACCGATACAGGATGTGACAAAGGAGTAAAAACATTTCTACAATAACACCGTTCTGTTCAAGAGAGGCGCGCGCCGGAACTATTTTGAAGAGGCTCGGTACCGTAGTTGGATTTATCGATGCAGATACAATTTCTACGCAGGGGTGCGGTTACGATCGCTCTGCAGATGCGGCGGGTTCAAACCCCAGCGGAGTACATTTTTTTAATTTGAAAATGTATTTCATTTATTAGAAACGTGAAGATATTTTTACTCCTAAGTTAATTTGGTTTTTAAAATTATTTAGTGTTACAAAGTCGACGAGGGAAGTTCTGGGTAAAGCTTTTTACAGAGTTTTTTCCTTCAGTTCTTAGTGCGACTTTCACTCTGATGATGCAAGCTGAAAGGTCTTGCGAAACGTGGTTTGGATGCACAAACAGTAACGATGTCAAATCTGCCTAAGTATCCTTGTTCTCAAGGTACTCAAACAACTCGAGCCACCAAAAACCAAGGCCATCACACGAATTCCTGCTCGAGTTCACAAGGTGCAAGGCACATTAAGCCAGAGAATGCTTGGTGTTAATCCACAAATAGTACGCCGTCTAAGCCGAAATTCTATGTTAAGAATAACTTGAGTAACCGCGAAAGCTTCAAACAGTAGGTAACGTAGTTTCTGTTTGTTACGTTGGCTTAGGCTGAGTAACTGCTTTAACATGACTAACCCCATTTCGCCTTAATTTAATGTACTTATGATGTTTACCTAATCACTTGTAAGTAAGAAACGGCATACAACGCCTTTTTATATTTTGAAATTGTTCAATAGATACTAATTTAAATTCAACTACTGAAGTCATTTATTACTGTTGTTGCTAGATAGTTGTGTGTATTTATTTGTGTACTAGCGTGATTGTAGATGACTTGTAAGGAATCTTGGCGAATAAGGCATAGGTAAGTTACAAGCGAACTGAGAGCCGGACAGGATCGCGATGCGACGGTCTTTGAATTTCGAGTTTTTACAAGGGCCGTTCAGTAACTTTCCGAAGAATGCAAGCGTATTCATATTAGCAACGAGTACGAGAAATTATCGATAAAGAAATCAACAAGATGCTCGAATTGATAGTAATTAAACCCAGTAATAGTGTTTACTCGTCAAGCATTATTATTGCGGAGGAGGAAGGAAAGGAACCAAGACCTGTATTAGATTACTGAGCTTTGAATGCTATTACCGTGCCCCAGCAACATTCATTTCCGAATATCGAAGCTTGTAGAACGATGTAGTAAAGCGAAATATCTAAGTTTAATCGATGTGGTAAGAGCATATTGACAAATCGGAATGACCGAAGAGCGAGTAAATATGCAGCTTTTATTACGTATCGAGGTGTTTTTGAAACTGTGACGTTGGCTTTCAGATGCAATCTGCACCATTCTCTTTTCAAAGGTTAATGGATACAATGCTAGAACAAATGAATGAATTTGCAGAATCATTCCTGGACGAGGTAGCACTGCACTCAACGAATTCAATGAATTGGGAAGAACATTTGAAACATCTACGTCAAGTTTTCACTGTAATGCACCATAACATCAAAGAAATGTGAGTGGGGTAAAGTCGAATGTTTACATCTAGGATATCTATTTCGATATCCTTAAGCCCTGAAGCAAAAGTAGCGACAATATAAGAATTTCGACCTCCAGGAACGAAACGAGATGTCAGAGCGTTTTTAGGCATAACTGTGTATTATAACCATTATATATCGACGTATGCAAAAATAGCTCTATTTATGAGAGCGTGGCCCAAAAATGCAAAAACCAGATCCCAACGGTTGAAAAATGAATTGATGAGCGATAAGGTCTTAAGGACACCTGACTTTAACCGCGAATTCATCGTACAAATTCACTGTTCCAAGAGAGGGATGGGTGTTACACTTTCGCAACGAAATGAGAGAGGGGAAGAACATCCGGTGCTATACTTGAGCAAAGCGTTGACTGGCAGAGAACAAGCATATAGCGCGAGCAAGCCAGACTCTGCAGCTTTAATTTAGGCTGTAGGAAAATTAAAGCCATACTTCTTCTTAAGCCAGTTACGGTCGAAACCGATCATTGCCCACTCAAGTGGCTAAATCAAATGAGTAACAAAAACTGTAGACTTTTGCGTTGATCATTAATTTTGCAAAAGTTAAATTTTACTGTAGTCTACAAGCTTGGCAAAGAATGTGCCAATGTGGATTTATTGTCACGTTATTTTGTGTAATTAAACTTACAGAGAAAGTTTACTGACGACGACGATATAATACTTGGCATTTATTCATATAGGGTAGTTAAATTAGATGTAGTTGATATAAGACCACTAAATTTCGAGATACAGCAGGTATTGCTTAGTAAAACAGTGTGGATTTTATGGCTTCTTTTGTGTGGTCAAACGCCAGTGAATTTAACCCCAACAGACGTTTTAACCGGGGGCCACTGTTACGAATCATAACGCGAATATAATAAATACTAGACGCTATTGAGAATGGACATTAGTTAATTAATATTATTTAATCTTAACTTAGCGTATAAACGAAATGTATTTATGTGAGGGCGAGTTTGGCAAGTTATCTGCCATTTGAAATACGTGTCATTCTGTGTCAATGGACAAGGGCAGGTAAAAAATTGCAGAAACTTAACGGTACATATTATGGCTTTTACGTGCCAACATGCGTGGGACGAAAACTGTTATGTGGGGTACATTCCATTAACAACCACTTGCAAGGTTTCTTGTAAGAACGGTAGTTTGGTGACGGTAGAATTCAACAGGCTTGGGTTGGGAGCAGATCGTTCACAAGTCGAATAAATTGTAAATACACATTTTAATCTGTTGAAGTCTTTAATATTTCAAGTTGACCTTTGGACAGTGTAACTGGTAATCTGTGACGAGCTGAAGCCCCTTCGTTAGATGTATCGTTGCAATATGTTCTTCTCCTACAATTTCCAATTAGGATTTAGCATGCTTTGGTGGCATAATGCGGTAGGGTCTCGACGGATGTTGAAGTCCAACTTTCAACTTTATTATTTTAAAAGGATGATCTAATTTATTTATTTAATATTTTAATAGTATTACAAATCATCTTTGATATACAGGGTGTCTCTGGGTTTTGCACATTCACTTTTAAAAGAACACATTTCCTTTAAAAGAACTTTCGAACCTGTTGATTGGTTTCCTGAGTAAACTAAAACTCGAAAAAGTTCTGTCACAATTTAAATATGTCACAGTGAAACGTGTTGATGTTCAACAACGTGCGTTTTATGTTCGCAGTTTTTAGCAAGAAAATCATTCTTACATTGCAGTTCTAAATAAATTTATCAATAAAAATTATGATAGCAGAGCTAAGATACAGTATGTAGAATCGACTCACAGACTAACTAGTAAATTATTAATTTGGATATATTTTTCCTGGAATGATTTTATAGAACAAGTTATTTATTAGTTGGACTTCCGGCTTTAACTAAATTCATTAATGCATTGAAATTAATTAAACACACACGTTTTACGTCCTACCATTTGAGATAATATTTCCTAATAATTTTATTTCTTATCATACAAAATTTCAGCTCAAGTAACTTATAAATATTATAAAACTCTAAAAACTGGAGAAAATGTGAGAAATGAAAGGAACGAAAATTAATTATTTGCGATAAGTGAATATTCCAATACGACAAATTGGTATGCAATTGGATATTTATACGGTAGCGCAAACATAATGAAACACAATTAAATTTCATTTATATCCTTATCAATATCATGAAAAACTACTTGCAGGGCAAGATGAATTAGTTTGGTTCAATCGAAATTGTGGAAACGGCATATGAAGTACTTTTTGATCAAATATTTATTTTCGGACAAACAAACGTTTACTTTTAATAATCAACCGCACGTGTAGAAAGTTTTACCAATGTAGCTGTGTAAAATGACCTTGTTGTGTTTCAATGACGATTACATATGGGATTATGGTCTCCAAGTGAATTTAGGTTAGAAAATATGACAAAACACCTTCAAATTCAAAGATGTGATATTTAAGCAAAACAAAAAATAGAATTTTGATATTTTAAGTATGAATCCAGTTTCAGTAATTATGAAATTCAATTTTTAATTAAATACATGGAAGGTCTTGCAATACTTTAGATTTTAAACATTTTCTCACATGCACTATCATAATGACGGGTCCATTTGGCAACAATCTTCGATTCTGTCAAATGAGAGTACATTTGTTGGACGTTATACAACCATGAAGGTAAAGGGAAGGAGCGCCGACCACTTAGCCGCTGGTAAACAAAAAGTGGGCTCAGTTTTGGTTGACAGTTATGTGGCGCTCATGTCGCATAACACTAAGGTCACTAAATCACGTTAGCTGCGCTAACACAGGTAGGGAAACTCGGCGTTATTTATGTCAAACCAAACTCGTTTTTGTCAGTGGCGTACCCAATCAGTTTATAGGTTATAACAGAAATAAATTGAAGTTTGTGTACCTAACGTGAACGCAATAAATAAATATTACATAAAGAATTATTTGTAAACGTTTTCCACCTTATAAAAAATAATTATCACAAATATAAAGCTTTAGCGAATATTTTGTACCGCTCGCTGCATTTCAATACTTCGGTACCTCACATACATGTAAATGATGCATGTCGTCTAGTGGTCTATTTATTTTTGTCAACCACTTCTGCCATGTTATGCTATTTCCTGGCCCTTAATTTGCAATGAGTTATTCATTAAAAAGTATTGCTAAATATTGCAGTTTAAATTACCTTCAACGACTTGAAACAGCGTATACCCTTTTATGCTGTTGTTCAGGCAACGTTTAACGCAGCAAATGAAAACCATAATGCTATTAAATATAAATACGTTTTGACAAAATTAGTCGGGAGAACTAAGGAAT